>JASAMZ010000430.1:0-29436 GCA_030248115.1 Linhomoeus sp. GSCO2_2 | reverse complement strand
CCTTTCCGATGTCGTGTAATGTCTCGACTTTCCTCACGACCATACTTATTGGAGTGGTCCTGCTACGCAACATTGGTTTCGCCTGGGTTTAATTCTCTATAGCAAGAAAATATGTTTTTAAAAACTGAAATTTCAAAAAGCCACGTCTGGAACCTTACACGAAACCACGGGTTACAGTACTTCTGGCTTTGATTCCAGTTAGCTCTTCAACGACGTCAAGACTGTCGCTCTGCGCTGCACGAGTGCCAAGATATAGCAAAGTCAAAATCTCCTGTTTTCGACGCGATCTTGATACTGTAGTCTGTTGCACGCAACTGCCGAAACTTTTCATTGTCAAATTAACACTCGGAAGCTTGAGCGGTACGCGAAGGAATAATTTCGATGAGTTTGAAAGTGGTTTCGACTATTCGACGCGAAAGTTTTAGTTACTGTAGCACGCGGAATTTGAATCTTTGAGACTCTTTGTTGTTAGATTCGTTCTCGGCAGCTCCAGCGCTTCAATTCGATGTGTGATTTGACTGCGTTTGATCAATTTTTGAGTTTTCGACGCGAAACTTTAGCCTACTGTAGCGAACGCAGTTCAAAATGTCTTCGAATCGTGACTCTTGAATCGACATCTCCTTACGGTAAGCTCTTGAATGACGTCGAGCACGTCGCTCTGCGACTCACGAGTGCCGAAATATGACCACGTCAAAATCACCAGTTTCGGACGCGTTTTGGTTACTGTAGCGCTGTGTTTGAACTTGTGAAACTTTTTGTTGTTAGATTCGTGCTCAGGAGCTCGAGCGCTTCATTTTGATATGCGATTTGACTAGATTCGGTCAACTTTTGTCTTAAAATGGACCCTACTTTGGGATACTGTAGCGCTCGAATTTGAAAACTTATTTTAGCTTCGACAACTTAGAAGGCTACAGGAGTCCGCGGGCTACCCGTCGATGTGTCGAACTCCATCCTACGACGTCAGACGAGCGAGTTATAAAGCTCGCGACTACGCCAAAATCACCACTTTTTGACGCGTTTTGGTTACTGTAGCGCTCTGTGTAAACTTTTGAAACTTTTTGTTGTCGGATTCGTGCTCAGGAGCTCGAGCGCTTCACTTTGATATGCGATTTGACTAGCTTCGGTCAACTTTTGTCTTAAAACGGACACCACTTTGGGATACTGTAGCGCACGAGTTTGAAAACTTATTTCAGTTTTGAACACTCAGATGGCGAGAGTAGTCCGAGGGCTACCCGTCGATGTGTCGAACTCAACCCAGCGACGTCAGACAAGCGAGTTATTAAGCCCGAAGCAAGCGTGTCGTTTCCAGTTTTCGACGCGTTTTGGTTACTGTAGCTCTCTGTTTAAACTTTTGAAACTTTTTGTTGTCGGATTCTTGTTCAGGAGCTCGAGCGCTTCATACTGATATGCGATTTGACTAGGTTCGGTCAACTTTTGTCTTAAAATGGACCCTACTTTGGGATACTGTAGCGCGCGATTTTGAAAACTTATTTTGGTTTTGACTACTCAGGTGGCTAGAGGAGTCCGCGGCCTACCCGACCATGTCTCAAACTCCACCCTACGAAGTCAGACGAGCGAGTTATTAAGCCCGAAGCGAGCGTGACGTACGTACGCACGTACGCACGCACGTACGTACGCACGTACGTACGCACGTACGTACGCACGCCGAGCTCTTGATAGGGTTCGCCCGGCTGAGGCCGGACGAAACAAGTCTCTTTTAAAAAGCGGAGAGGGTTTGAGCTTTGTACTTGTACTGAGCTTGTAGCGAGGCCCTTTCCGTGTTCGTGTAACCTCTCGAGTCTTCTCACGACCTCTCTTATTGAAGTGGTCTTGCTACGCAACATTGGGGTCGCCCGGGTTAAATTCTTTACAGCAAGAAAATGTGTTTTAAAAACTACAATTTAAAAAAGCCACGTCAGGAACTTTAGTTTTGGACGCGTTTTGGCTACTGTAGCGCTATGTTTAAACTTTTGAACCTTTTTGTTGTTAGATTCGTGCTCAGAAGCTCGAGCGCTTCATTTTGATATGCGATTTGACCAAATTCGGTCAACTTTTGTCTTAAAATGGACCCCACTTTGGGATACTGTAGCGCTCGAATTTGAAAACTTGTTTTAGTTTCGACTACTTAGAAGCTAGAGGAGTCCGCGGGCTACTCGACGATGTCTCAAACTCCTTTCTACGACGTCAGGCGAGCGAGTTATAGAGCCTGCGACTATGCCAAAATTACCACTTTCTGACGCGTTTTGGTTACTGTAGCGCTCTGCTTAAACTTTTGAAACTTTTAGTTGTCGAATTCGTGCTCAGGAGCTCGAGCGCTTCATTTTCATGTGCGATTTGACTAGGTTCGGACAAGTTTTGTCTTAAAATGGACCCCACTTTGAGATACTGTAGCGCGCGATTTTGAAAACTTATTTTGGTTTCGACTACTCAGATGGCTAGAGGAGTCCGCAGGCTACTCGACGATGTCTCAAACTCCACCCTACGACGTCAGACGAGCGAGTTATTAAGCCCGAAGCGAGCGTGACCCACGTACGCACGTACGCACGTACGTACGTACGTACGTACGTACGTACGTACGCACGCAGAGCTCTTGATAGGGTTCGCCCGGCTGAGGCCGGGCGAAAAAAGTGTGGAGTATATAGCGTTTGTGCGCGAAAGCAGAAAATTGCAGTCAACGGCGTTCGCGCGTGAAGCGGCCGATTTGCAAACGGTCTTTTGCGTTGGGTAGGCCTAGTGGGTGGGCAATCTGCACGACATATGGGGTCACGCTCCGGGACCCCGTTGGCGGGAAATTCAAAAATTTAAATTTTCAAAGTACTGGAAAACGGGTTAACCAAGGTAGAACTCGAAAAAGTTGCATATAATGGTATATACTATCTTTTGATATGTTGTAGCACTCGATAGGGCCGAGGGTGAAAAAATGAATTGGATCGCTGCGGGACCCATTTTGGCGCCAAATTTGAAAAATTCGCAAATTTTGGCCCCGGGTCGACTTTGACGGGCTGCTGTGCGAGCTAGGTAGCAGCTAGAGCGGCGAGACCACTCTTGGTGCTCCTTCCCAGATGTCCTCTATCGAATGAGCCATGAACGGAGAAAATCGGGCGAAACACAAAAAACTTTCTTACACTGCGACTTTTTCGACTCCGGGGTCGAAAATTGCGATTTTCGCATTTCGGCGTCTATGGCGCTCGAATGCGTTGCCGAATCGTTCCAAAAGTAGTTTCAAACGATTCTACGCTTAAATCTGGTCTAGAAAAGTGTTTTGGAAGAATTTTCGAAGCTACAGTATCCCTGCAGCGTCTGTTTGAATTGTGGGTGTCAAGTCAACTTCTGCGATATTATGCTCGATTTCGGGGTTTTCGGAGGCGCTGATTACGAATTTGCCATTTGTTTAGCGCTTAGATGATGTTTGAACATACCTATGACGAATTTGCATGCTACCGTACCCCAAGTGAAAAATTTCGGTTCCTGGAGTCCGTATAAGAAGTTAGGGGTGTTGTATGTCGATTCCGCGGTTTTCGGGGGCTCTAATTCCGAATTCGGCATTAGTTTTGCACTCTGATACGTCAGCAGGCCAAAACAGCATAGGAGTCACTATGCGTAGGAGTTGAAATTTGTGGAGTATACTGCGTCCCCCGGACGACTTGCCTTGTATACTCCACAAAAAAGTGTGGAGTATATAGCGTTTGTGCGCGAAACGCAGAAAATTACAACGGATGTAGCTCGCGCGTAAAGCGGCCGATTTCCAAACGGTCTTTTGCGTTGGGTGGGCCTAGTAAGTGGGCAGGGTGGATACCAAACGGGGTCACGCTGCGGGACCCCGTTGACGGGAAATTCAAAAATTTATATTTTCAAAGTACTGAAAAATGGGTTAAACAAGGTAGAACTCGAAAAAGTTGCATATAATGGTATATACTAGCGGCCTGGGCGCGCGCCTTCGGCGCGCGCGGAGAAAAGCCCTGCGCGGGCTCGCTTCGCTCGCCCGCTCCAGGCTTTTCGTCTCGCTCGGCGCTGCGCGCCTCGCTCGACAGCCGCCGTCTCACTTCTTTGTTTCACTGTATGACAATATATACTTGGTTCGAACCCCTTGCGTGGAAGGAAGTTTTGTTGATGTAAAATTATCATTTGCGAATTTTTTCCCAATGTGCTGAAATCTGTGTAGTTGCACACTTACTACCCTATCCTGCTGTCATATTGGTTTACACGCAACACCTTCCATGCGATCTCCACAGTCTATAGCGAAACAGAAAAATTTGAATTTTCTCGCTTACAGTATGCTTGCGCGCGTCGTGGCCATGTACGTGAACTTGCATATTGCCCACCCTACACAACCAGGATACCAACCGCCTTGCCCGCCCTTCCAAGCAGGCTCCACTGTCTAGAGCGAAATTCAAAAATTCGAATTTCTCATTTACAGTATACCGTACAGCGTCGTGGCTGGGCGCGTGAAGTTGCACATTGCCCACCCTACACACCCGGCATACCAGCCGCTTCGCCCGCCTTGCCTTTTGTTTCACTGTATGATGATATCTGCTCGGTTCGATTCCCAAGCTTGGAACAAATTTTTGTTGATCGGAAATTTATCATTTGCGGATTTTTTGCGCAGCGTGATAAACTCTGTGCAGTTGCACACTTGCTACCCTATCATGCTGTCATATCGGCTTCCAAGCATGACCTTCCATGCGGCTTCCACAGTGCATAGCGAAATTCAAAAATTTGAATTTTCTCACTTACAGTATGCCTGCGCGCAGCGTGGCTAGGCGCATGAAGGTGCACATTGCCTACCCTACACACCTGACATACCAACTGCTTCGCCCGCCTTTCCAAGCGTGCTCCACAGTCGTCTCGGAAAGTCAAAAATTTGAATTTTCTCGGCTACAGTAGGCTTTTTCGCGTAACGGACCAGTTTCGGCAAATCTGCGGGACCACCCAAGGGTAGCGCCCCATAGGTCGCCAGGGTATACGGGCCCAGTCGGGCGGGCTGATTAGGGCAAACAGAATCACAGACAAACAGACAGACAACCGGCGATTAAGGGGGAGAACTAGCGGCCTGGGCGCGCGCCTTCGGCGCGCGCGGAGAAAAGCCCTGCGCGGGCTCGCTTCGCTCGCCCGCTCCAGGCTTTTCGTCTCGCTCGGCGCTGCGCGCCTCGCTCGACAGCCGCCGTCTCACTTCTTTGTTTCACTGTATGACAATATATACTTGGTTCGAACCCCTTGCGTGGAAGGAAGTTTTGTTGATGTAAAATTATCATTTGCGAATTTTTTCCCAATGTGCTGAAATCTGTGTAGTTGCACACTTACTACCCTATCCTGCTGTCATATTGGTTTACACGCAACACCTTCCATGCGATCTCCACAGTCTATAGCGAAACAGAAAAATTTGAATTTTCTCGCTTACAGTATGCTTGCGCGCGTCGTGGCCATGTACGTGAACTTGCATATTGCCCACCCTACACAACCAGGATACCAACCGCCTTGCCCGCCCTTCCAAGCAGGCTCCACTGTCTAGAGCGAAATTCAAAAATTCGAATTTCTCATTTACAGTATACCGTACAGCGTCGTGGCTGGGCGCGTGAAGTTGCACATTGCCCACCCTACACACCCGGCATACCAGCCGCTTCGCCCGCCTTTCCACGGAGGCTCCACTGTCTTGAGCGAAATTCAAAATTTTGAATTTTCTCGCCTACAGTAGGCTTTCCCGCGTAACGGACCAGTTTCGGCACGCCTCCGGCCCAGGCCCAGGGCAGCGCCCCATAGCTGGGATCGGTACGCCGGGCCAGTCTGGCGGGGTGATTGTGGGCGACAGACAGACAGACAGACAGACAACCGGCGATTAAGGGGTAGAACTATCTTTTGATATGTTGTAGTACTCAATAGGGCCGAGGGTGGAAACAAGCTGTTTTAAAAAAGTTGAGTTGTTTTATTAATACAGAGTGGTTTGTGAGTCTTTTAAAGTGGAAGAGTAAAAGAGTGGATACTTTTTGGCACTCCGCCCCGACGAAGTCGGCGGAGAGCAGTAGGCAACCGGAGGGAAGGTGCTTTCTACGTGCTCGCTTAACTTTCGCTAGGAGTAACCGATTTTGAAACGGTTTTTTGCGTTCGATAGCCCTGGTGGATGCGCAGGCCGCGTGCTATATGAGAAAATTCCGGTAATGGAAAAATTTTTTGAAAATTCAAAAATTCAAATTTTTACTAAGTAAAAAAAATTGTTTGTGCTCCCATTTTCGCAAAACTTGATCAAAATGCACCATTTTTGGATATGTTGTAGCTGTTGGGGAGGCGGGCCAGGGATTTCATTATTGGGAATTTTGGACGCGGCACGGCCGGGTTACGGTGGATTCAAATTTTGAGAAACCGGTTCCGGCCGTTCAAAAAATCATATCTCGCGATTTACTGGGCCGATCGGGCTGAGATAAAATTTCCGGCCGGCGCCTAGATGTGCTCTTTCATTTAAGACCGAAACCGGCAAAATCCATCAAGGGACTCGGGAGTTATCCGGTCACAAAGGGTTTCCGTTCGGGACCAAATTTGGGGATTTTGGGTTTTGGCCGGTTTTTTCGCCGAAACGCGTGGTTCTACCGGGAAACGGACGCCGCCAATCGATTCTACGCTAAAATCTGGTCCGGAAACGTACTTTTCGGTTTTTCGAGCTACCGAAACGCGGCCGCGTCGAATTTTTGAATCCCCGGGCCGAAATTTTCAAAATCGAGTTGACAGTTGGTTCGGGGGTTTTCGGGGTCGGGGAGTTCGAATTTCGCGTCAGTTTTGCGATTACTGTTCACTTTCGACCCTTTTCGGATGGTTTAGGGTGGGTTTGTGGCAAAAATTTGAAATCCCGGGGTAGTATTGAGGTGTAGCGCAGTGTAGCGGGACCGTCGAAACAAGTTCGAACCAATAGGTTTAGGGCCTTTTGACGCCGGTTGTGTGCTTGTGAGCGCTCTTAGAGATGGCGACCGCCATAATTGTTTGTTTGAAATGCCGCGGTGGTGTCGCCCTTCTGTGCTTAGCGAAGTCGGCCTCCTTGCCTGTTTCAGAAGAGCCATCTATTAGCGCGCTTCTTTCCCGCTCGGTGCACAGATGCGTCCTTGTGCGCGCAGCTGACCATTCGGGCTATTAGTATTCCACGACCCAACGACCCACGACCCAATCCACGACCCACGACCCAATCCACGACCCAAATCAGAAAAAGCGCATTGCGACTTGAGAAGACCTACCGTATGACTATTTTGAGTAGACAGAGGCGGCAGAAACTGAAAATGACAGACGCAGCGAATTTGGGTTGCACCATGGGTTTCTGGGGTGCAGATTATAATTTGGCATTGGTTTAGCGTGTTGATGATGTTTGCTGTTAATCTTTATGAAGTCCCCTGAATTTTGAAATTTTTGCCAAGTAAGTAAAATAATCAGGCCATAACTTTCGCAAAAGTGGATCGATTTTGGTGATTTTTGGGCATGTTGTAGTCCTTCAGATGCTTTACGAAGGGGGACTGGAACGGGTCCCCTAGGTGGCCCGCCATGGGAGTACGGTAAAAACTTGAATTTCAAAAATATTTCCAGCCTTTAAAAATCATAACTCGAGTTTGCGATGGTGGATCCTCACTGAGTTCTACTCTGACTTGGAGACTTGTATGGCCTTTCGATCGAGACCAAGATTGCCAAGATTGCTTTTGTTGTTCGGGAGATCCGCAGTGGCAAAGGTGCTGGGTCCTGAGTGGAAAACTGGGATTTTCGACCTTGGGTGGAATTTTGGGCTGGAAATCACTCTTTTAACGGCAAAGTGACCGAAGCAACGTGTTCAGCGTCGACGATGTGTCTTGACAATTTTTAGGTACTGCACCCCAGCCAAATTTTTAATTGGGTCAAATTTTCGAAATTGAGTTTTCACTTGTCTCGAGCTTTTCGACGACGCTGAACACGAATCTGGTGTTTTTCTGCGATTTTTGATGCAGCTACCCTGATTTCAGCACCCGGTCGGTCAAGAATTAGGCCCCTGAGGCGAATTTTTCAATTGAGTTGACAGTTGTGTCTGGCCTTTCTGACGCTGCAGAACATGAATCCGACATCTGTTAGGCGAGTTGCGACCTTCTTGAAGTTGTTCAAATTGCGCAGATTTAAATTTGAATTTGGGATTTACCATAGCAAACAGTGGGCGCTGACCCAATTTCAAACTTTCTACACTGAAGAACTCGGGAACGGGCCATTTAGTGGGAATGCAACACTGGTTGGGCTTTCCTGTGCCCATCTGCTGAAACAATCATGCAGAGTGCCTAGCTGACACTTAGTTTAGACACTCATTCAAATTTTAGTCTGTTCGGGTACAAAAAGTTCTAAAATAGCAACACAGGCAAAAAGATTTAGCGACTTCCATTAGGAAATTGCTCTAAAATTGCACCGCAGTCCAAAATTTGTTGCTAGGAATGTAACTACTACCCCCCCCCCCCACTCCTGGACCACCCCGAACGGGAATCTTGTTCTTGTTGTCGAACGAACCACCCCCCCCCCCCCCCCCCCTGGGCTGACAATAAAGCAGCAAACGTGTAGGAAATTTTCTGCATATCAGTTTGAAAATTGTCAAAGTATTCACCGGCAGTGTTATCTTTGAACAGTTGAGTCTTTTAAGGTAGATCTTTAAATGGTTCAAGGCGCTGCATCATACATGGAGAAGTTTCAATGGCTACCCAGCGCTTCAGAAGTATTTATTTGGCGACGTTTCGCTGGCTTTCCAGCCAGCTTCCTCAGCTGGGTTATTACCCAAATACTGAAGTGATTGGGTTTTGGCCTGAGGAAGCTGGCTGGAAAGCCAGCGAAACGCCGCCAAATAAATACTTCTGAAGCGCTGGGTAGCCATTGAAAGTTCTCCATCTTTTGAGGTATTCTCCATGAAAAATAGGATGAAATAAGGTATTATTTTCACTTTTTGACATCTTATACTGTTTTTCAGAGCAATTTTGGAACTCGACTTTGGCCCTCTGGACCCCCCCCCCCTCAATCCTCAAATCACAGCAGAAGTATCCTTCACAAGGTTGACGAGCAATCGCACCTATATCGAAATACTTTATGCACAGAATGCAAAAAATTATGCGCAGAAGTGAAGAATGTGTTTCTTAACAGAAACATGTCCACCATCAAATTCTACCCACTGTACAATTTTCAGTCATCTACATACAGGCGATCACGAGAAATTCCATAATTCTTAGCCGCAGTTGCCGTTTGACCTTTCTGCCGTCTCTGTCTACTCGGAATAGTCATACGGTAGGACGTCTCAAGTCGCAATGCGCTTTTTGGCACTCCGCTTTGCAAAAGCAGGAGTGCTATAGGGGGCGTCGGATTGAACAGAATCATCTTACCAAGCTTTCTCGCGCTACACAAATCGGATCTCCAAGCGGTTTTTTGCGTTAGATAGGTTGAGTCGACGCGCAGCCTGGACAAGAAACTAGAAAATTCCGGTAGTGGAAGAATTTTGCGAAAATTCAAAAATTCAAATTTTTGCTAAGTAAAAAAAAAACAATAGCCCATAACTGTCGCAAAAGTGGGCCGATTTTGCTGATTTGTGGATATATCGTAGGCCCTTGGATGTTCTTCAGAGCAAGACCGGAACGGGCTCCCTAGGTGGTCCGACGCGGGAGTACGGTAGAAAATTTGAAATTTCAAAATTTTTTTCGACCTTTAAAAAATCAGAACTCGAGTTTGCGACGGCGGATCCTCGCCAACTAAAATTCTTGGAACCCGCACTTATATTGCCTTTCGTTTGAGACCAAAACCGCCGAGATCGCTCGCGCCATTCGTGAGCTACGCGGTCACAAAACTGCCGGGTTCCGAGCGGAAAATTGGGATTTTCGGCTTTGAGTGGATTTTTGGGCTGGAAAGCGTGCCGTTAGCCGCAAATTGACCATTGCAGCGTGTTCTACGTCAAAAGTTGGTCTAGACGAAGTGTCTTGACCGCTTTGAGATGCCGTACCCTGGCCGCGTCGAATTTTTGGATCCCAGGGTCAAATTTTCGAAATTGAGATTTCACGTGTTTCGGGGGTTTTCGACGACGCTGAACACGAATCCGGCGTTTGTTTTGCGATTTCGGACGCCTTTACCCTTATTTCGGCGACCGGCCGGCCAAAAATTGGGTCCCGGGGTCGAATTTTCAAAATTGAGTTGGCAGTTGTTTCTGGGCTTTCTGATGCCGCAGAACACGAATGCGACGTTTGTTTTGCAATTTACTGCATTTACGCCGCATTTTGCGTCAGAGAACACACCCAAAACATGTCCGGATATGTCCAAACTTGTCCAAACTTGTCACAATTTGTCCAAACATGTTCAAACTTGTCCAATCATGTTCAAACTTGTCCAATCATGTTCAAACTTGTCCAATCATGTTCAAACTTGTCCGAATACGTCCAAACTTGTTCGAACACGTTCGTCGCCGCTGAACACGAATCCGGCGTTTGCTTCCGTGAAGGCTTATCATGGAGTAGTGAGACGAGCGACCAGTCTGCTTTGCTACGGAACAAGCGGAGTGCCACCCTGAAGGTCTCCTTCAGCGTTAAACTAGTTCTGAGTTGGGTCGTGGATTGGGTCGTGGGTCGTGGATTGGGTCGTGGGTCGTTGGGTCGTGGAATACTAATAGCCACCATTCGCCAGTATATGGCCGTCGTTGTCGCGATGAAATCGGCGCGCGCGCGTGTGTGTGCCTTACGCTGATACGCCACGTAGCACGCAATGAGCGACCGTACGAGCGAGCGGACCGCCGGCACGATGGAAGCAGAGGTGCTTCAGGTCTTTTCAGAGTCGGGAATGTTGAATGCCGCGCCACTTTTGCGATTCTTCGTCTGTTTTGGTCCTTTTCGGATGCGTTAGGCTGGTTTTGGGGGAAAGGTCCGAAAACCCCATCTAGAATTGTGGTACAGCGCTGTGTACTAGCCAGCCAGGACAAGTCTAGCCAGGACCAACCCACCAACAAGTTCATGACTTTTCGACTGCGTTTGGGCACTACTTCCAACACGGTGCTTACTTCCCTATCGTGCTGCACGTGTCTGTTCCAGCTCGGTGCAAAGAGGGGCCGTTGTACGTTCACGTTCCAGCGCATGTTGCCAGTACTGTCGGCGTTTTGCCGAGACGAAATCGCTGCGCGCTCCATCCAGCCGATCCACCACATAGCCAGGCTTAGGTCTCCCGTGGTGTTGTGACGTCATCCGCGTCTCTTCTGGGAGGGAGGGAAGGAGCGAGCACAGTGTCATGTGCACAGGTGTATGCGTGTGTGGTGTGTACAGGTGTGTAGGTGTACACCTCAGTACCGAAAAGTTCAGCTTCAGTGGGTGGTTTAAGCAAGCCAATCGGCGGAGTGCCACGTTGACACTCGCGGAGTGTCACGTTTAACTAGTGTAAAGTATTTCGAAGCCTTTCCGATATGACGCGCGCCCGCCCGGAGTCCACTATTCATGAGCTACTTCTGACACGCTGCTTTCTGAGAGGTTCTTGCAAGGCAACATTAGGATCGCCCGGGATTAATTTTTTGAGCGAGGCACACGCATTTCTGAGCGGTTGTTGCAAGGCAACATTGGGATCGCCCGGGATTAATTTTTTTAGCAGACAAAGTTGTTCGTACGACAAGAGTTAAAAAAAACAAAAGTACTTCTTTAGGAATGACCGCTCAACAACTGTCTCAACGTAAGCTTTCAAACGGTTGAACGAATGCCGCTCTACAACGTACGACGAGCCAGTTAGGGCCCATTTGCTGTTTGAACCTTTGAGTTACTGTAGCTCGCGATATTCAAACCTTTGAGTTTCAACCAATAGAAGAACAAATGATCAGTGAGTCAAGAGCTATCCAGCAACTCAAGTTCGTCTCTCTACGACGCACGCTAAGTGAGTTAGAGCGATTTCTATGCTAAAACGCAAGAATGTCACTTTTCGTGGTGCGTGTTTGCGTAATTAACAAATTTTTTACGCCAAGTGAAAGAGCACGTCGAGACCTTTTAGTTGACCTATCGCACGCCGCTCTACGACGTAAGACGAGCGTGTTAGAGCCGTTTTGCGTTGTGAACCCTAGGGTAGCTGTAGCGCGCGCAATTCAAACTTTTGAATTTCGAGTTGTCTTAACGAAATTATCAGTGTGCCGAAACCTATTCAACGAACTCAAGATCGTCTCTCTATGACGGAAGACGAGCGAGTTAGACAAAATTCGCGTTTTAAACCTTTGGGTTACTGTAGCTCCCGAAATTCAAACTTTTGAGTTTCGACCAATAGAAGAACAAATGATCAGTGAGTCGAGAGCTATCCAACCAACCCAAGATCGTGTCCCTACGACGCACGCCGAGCGAGTTAGAGCGATTTCTGCCTTAGAAACGCGAGAATGTCGCTTTTCGTGTTGCGTGTTTGCGTAATTAAGAAATTTTTTTATGCCAAGCGAAAGCGCGCGTCGAGACCTTTCAGTTGACCTATCGCACGCCGCTCTACGACGTAAGACGAGCGAGTTAGAGCCGTTTTCAGTTTGAAGCTTCGGGTTACTGTAGCGCGCGCAATTCAAACTTTTGAATTTCGAAGTCTCTTAGCAACATTACCAGTAAGTCGAGAGCTATCCATAAAGCCCAAGATCGCCTTCCTACGACTTACCAACGCCGAGATATGAGAGCGTGACGGACGCACGGACGCACGGACGCACGCACGATAAGCTCTCGTAGGGGTTCGCCCGGCTGAGGCCGGGCGAAAAAATGAATTGGATCGCTGCGGGACCCATTTTGGCGCCAAATTTGAAAAATTCGCGATTTTTGGCCCCGGGTCGACTTTGACGGGCTACTGTGCGAGCTAGGTAGCAGCTAGAGCGGCGAGACCACTCTTGGTGCTCCTTCCCAGATGTTCTCTATCGAATGAGCTATGAACGGAGAAAATCGGGCGAAACACAAAAAACTTTCTTACACTGCGACTTTTTCGACTCTGGGGTCGAAAATTGCGATTTTCGCATTTCGGCGTCCATAGCGCTCGAATGCGTTGCCGAATCGTTCCAAAAGTGGTTTCAAACGATTCTGCGCTTAAATCTGACCCAGAAAAGTATTTTTGAAAAATTTGCAGAGCTACAGTATCCCTGCCGGTCGGTTTGAATTTTGGGCGTCGGGTCGACTTTGCCAATATTATGCTCGATTTCGGGGTTTTCGGGGGGGCTGATTACGAATTTGGCATCCGTTCAGTGTATACAGGGTGGCCCACGGTGGGTTTGCCAACTTTGTTCGTTCACTGTATGAGATTGCGCTAACCGATTGATCTGAAATTTTAGAGGTTTGTAGTTTCATGTTCAACCTAGATATTCTCCAGGCGAGAGATTTGTAAAATGCATCACGCGCAAGTGACAGACCGCAAAGCCAAACCCCTGATTTTCGAGGGTGGCCAACACGTGAATCACCGTCATTTATGCAATGTTGAACGTTGTGCTAAGCGGTAAGCGGCATTTGAAGGGCAAGAAAACAAGCTTTCAGATGACAAAAGAATGGACTTTGTAACGCAAACGACACGCGAGGTACACCCAACCAAAGTTGGTCAAATCGTGCTGTAGAAGGAGAAACGGGCGCCACCTGCACCAGAAGGCGGTCAACGAGGTTTGCAGGGACACTTCCGCCAACTTTGGTTGGGTGTACCTCGCGCATCGTTTGCGTCACAAAGTCCATTCTTTTGTCATCTAAAAGCTTGTTTTCTTGCCCTTCAAATGCCGTTTACCGCTTCGAACAACGTTCAACACTGCGTAAATGACGGTGATTCACGTGTTGACCACCCTCGAAAATCAGGGGTTTGGCTTTGCGGCTCTGTCAGTTGCGCGTGATACATTTTACAAACCTCTCGCCTGGAGAATATCTAAGTTGAACATGAAACTACAAACAGCCAAAATTTCAGACCAATCGGTTAGCGCAATCTCATACAGTGAATGAACAAAGTTGGCAAACCCACCGTGGGCCACCCTGTAGATGATGTTTGAACGTACCTACGATGAACTTGTATGCTACCGTACTCCAAGTGCAGAATTTCAGTTCCCGGAGTCCATAGGAAACTAGGGTGTTGTATGTCGAATCTGAGGTATTTTGGGATGTAGATCTCGAATTGCTTTTGCGATTGTGGGTGCCATCATTGCTTCAGAATCATCATTGCTTTTGCGATTGTGGGTGCCATCATTGCTTCAGAATCATCATTGCTTTTGCGATTGTGGGTGCCAGGAGGCCACAACAGCAGAGGAGTCACTATGCGTAGGAGTCCAAATTTGTGGAGTATACTGCGTCCCCCGGACGACTTGCCTGGTATTAATACAGAGTGGTTTGTGAGTGTTTTAAAGTGGAAGAGTAAAAGAGTGGATACTTTTGTAAAGTATTTCGAAGCGTTTCCGATATGACGCGCGCCCGCCCGGAGTCCACTATTCATGCGCTACTTCTGACACGCTCCTTTCTGAGGGGTTCTTGCAAGGCAACATTGGGATCGCCCGGGATTAATTTTTTGAGCAAGGCACACGCATTTCTGAGCGGTTGTTGCAAGGCAACATTGGGATCGCCCGGGATTAATTTTTTTGCAGACAAAGTTGTTCGTACGACAAGAGTTAAAAAAACAAAAGTATTTCTGTAGGAATGACCGCTCAACAACTGCCCCAACGTAAGCTTTCAAACGGTCGAACGAATGCCGCTCTACAACGTACGACGAGCGCCGATTTGCTGTTTGAACCTTTGAGTTACTGTAGCTCGCGAAATACAAACTTTCGAATCTCGACTTCTCTTGAAGGAATGATCAGTGTGCCGAAACCTATTCAACGTGCTCAAGATCGTCTCTCTACGACGGAAGACGAGCGAGTTAGAGAAGTTTTGCGTTTTGAACCATTGGGATACTGTAGCTCACGATATTCAAACTTTTGAGTTTCGACCAATCGAAAAACAAATGATCAGTGAGTCGAGAGCTATCCAACAAACTCAAGATCGTCTCTCTACGACGTACGCTGAGCGAGGTAGAGCGATTTCTGTGTTAAAAACGCGAGAATGTTGCCTTTCCTGTTGCGTGTTTGCGTAATTAAAAAACTTTTTTGTGCCAAATGATAGAGCACGTCGAGACCTTTTAGTTGACCTATCGCACGCCGCTCTACTACGTTAAAGATGAGCGAGTTAGAGCCGTTTTCAGTTTGAATCTTCGGGTTACTGTAGCGCGCGCAATTCAAACTTTTGAATGCCGATTTCTCGAGGCACATTACCAGTAAGTCGAGACCTTTCCGTAGAGCCCAAGATTGCCTTCCTGCGACTTTCCAACGCCGAGATCTGAGAGCGTGACGAACGGACGAACGAACGAACGAACGAACGCACGGACGCAAAGCTCTCGTGGGGGTTCGCCCGGCTGAGGCCGGGCGAAACAAGCTCCGGTATTAAAAAGTCGAGTTTGTATTCTGACTGACATTGCAAAAAGTTGCATTCTTTCTGCAGAGAGTGCGAGAGTTCATCGCCCGCATGCTCCGCTTCATGAGCCCCCGCTTCGCAAGAGGGTATTGCATAGCAATATTGATTTCGCCCGCGATTTGGCTTTTAGAGCAGGAACATCCCTCTTTCAAGCAACGCTTTTAAAAAGGTGGCAAAAACATGTAAAAGCTTTGGCAAGCAATTGGCAGAGCACAAAAGAGCGCACTACGAGCAATCAAACCGTGTAGCACTTCTGCATGTAGCAAAGAGCGATCTTAGTGTTAAAATATTGAGAATGGCGTATTCTGCGGTGCGTGTTTGCGTTATTGAAAAATTTATTGCTGCCGCATGAAAGAGCACGCAGACAGCTTTCACCTGACGTGTCGATTGCGGCTCTACGACGTAAGACGAGCGAGTTAGAGCCGTTTTGTGCTTTTGCACTTTTGAGTTACTGTAACTCGCGAAATTCAAATTTTTGGGTTTCGACCGATGGGAGAACAAATGATCATTGCGTCGAGAGCTATCCGATAAGCTCGAGATCGTCTCTCTACGACGCAAGTTGAGCGAGTTAGAGCGATCTTAGCGTCAAATCCCGAGAATGGCGTTTTCCGCGATGCGTGTTTGCGTAATTGAACAAACTTTTGTAGCCGCATAAAAGAACACGTCGAGAGCTTTCACCTGACGTGTCGATTGCCGCTCTACGACGTAAGACGAGCGAGTTAGGGCCGTATTGTGCTTTTGCACTTTCGAGTTACTGTAACTCGCAAATTTCAAACTTTTGAGTTCTGACCAATGGGAGAACAAATGATCAGTGAGTCGGGAGCTATCCAAAATGCTCGAGATCGTCTCTCTACGACGCGAGTTGAGCGAGTTGGAGTGATTTTAACGTCAAAATGCCGAAAATTGCGTTTTCCGCGGTGCGTGTTTGCGTAATTTAAAAAAACTTTTGCAGACGCATGAAAGAACACGTCGAGAGCTTTCACCTGACGTGTCGATTGCCACTCTTCGACGTAAGACGAGTGAGTTAGAGCCGTTTTGCGTTTTTAGCACTCCGACCCCAAAAGGGGCGGAGTGCTATAGTGAAGCTGACACCGACTAACTTTTTCGCCACTCACTTTCGTGCCTCATTTCTCATCCGATTTGGACGGGGTTTTTTTAATCGATAGCTCTCGAGGGATAGTAGGTGTGGAAGGACCTTCATTTTTTTCGCGTAGTGGGAAAATTTTGAGAAAAATTAAAAAATTTGAAAATTTACTTACTGAGAGGGTGTTCACCCAGCTAGAATTTCTGGAATAGTGGGCCGATTTTGATGCCCTTTGGATATGTTATAACCCTCTACGAGAGCTTCTGCGGAAAAAAATCCCGAGCCAATCGGCCGACGCGTTCTCGGGTTACGGTAGCCGAAAGTGGTTTTTTGAGAAAAATTTGCCTTTAAAAAATCCTAGTAAATCAGGGAGTTGTTGGATCGGGCCAGATATCTCAAATCGGCAAGATTAACATGTTCTCTTTCGTTTAAGACCAAAATCGCCGAAATCCGCCGAGGAAATCTTGAGTTCTGCTGTCACAACGGGTCTCCGTCGGGGGTCGAAAATTCCAATTTTTGACTTTCGGCCGTTTTAGCGCCCGATTGCGATGATTTACGGCCAAATGGACTGCACCACGCGACTCCCCGTTGAAAACTGATCCGGAATCAATTTTCAAAAATATTTTTTCGCCACCGTACCCCGGCCGCGTCCAAAATTCGAATTTCCACCCGGGTGGTCAAAATCAATGTTGGAGTCGATCCCGGTGCTTTCGAGCTCGCTGATGCCGAATCTTGCGTTATTCTGGCGTTTCGGATCAAGATTGGCGAGTTTTTGTCGAAAATTGACCTACCGTAGCCCTACGTTGACGAAACTGAAAGTGTGGTAATTGCGCGGTTGAAGTGTCGATTCTAGGGGTATTTCGCAGCGAGGAAATCGAATTCGCTATTGGTTTCTCCAATTTGTGTCGATTTTGCCTTCAAACAGCCACTTTCCTAATGCCGACATTCAAATTTGAATGCAACTTTTACCGTACTCTCCTCAAACTATGTTGTAACTCAAATTTGCGCGCGCATTCAAACTTCACACTTGAAGGAAATGCAGTGCGAAAAGACGGCGTTGTAAAGTGAGCAATTGCGCATGAATTGTCTATTATCCCGTCGAAAATGGCAAGGCGAGTCTGCGATTGGCGCAGCCCCGAATATTAGCTGCCGGCTACTGGTCGTCGAAGCGAAATGGTGCACGTTGAGCTCAATTCGGCCTGGTCTACAGGATTTCGGTGGAGTTGTGCTGCGCGCCGGCCGGTCCTTGTAGGTGGAGGGAATACGCGTACTCTGAAACTCGCGCGCCGGCGGAATTTGTGGAAAATCTTTGGGCGGAAATCGGCCTTATTTCTCATGATAAGTGAGTGGCGGTCTGCTTTCTCCCGTTCTGGTCGGAGTGCTTCACTGCAGGGTCTCCTGCACGTTTCCCTTGTCGACCTTCGGGTTACTGTAACTCGCGAAATTCAAATTTTTGAGTCTCGACACCGGTTATGACTAATGATCAGTGCGTCGAGACCTACCCGTAGAGCCCAAGATCTCCGCTCTACGAGTTTCCAACGCCGAGATCTGAGAGCGTGACGGACGCACGGACGGACGGACGGACGGACGCACGCACGCACGCCGAGCTCTCGTATGGTGTCGCCCGCCTGAGGGCGGGCGAAAACAAGCTCCGGTATCAATAGTTGAGTTTGTATTCTGACTGACACTGCATAGAGTTGCGTTCTTTCTGCAGAGAGTGCGAGAGCTCATCGCCCGAATTGCTCCGCTTCACGAGCTCCCCCTTCGCAAGAGGGTATTGCTTAGCAATATTGATATCGCCCGGGATTTGGTTTTTAGAGCAAGAAGATCCCTTTTCGAGCAACGCTTGTAAAAAAGTGACAAAAACTTGGCAAAGTATTGACAAACATATGACAGAGCGCAAAAAAACGCACTATGAGCGATCAAGCCGTGCCGTACTTCTGTCCATGTAGCAAAACGAAGTTTATTTTTCTTTATGTAGCGAGCCTTGGAATGACGTGCCGAGCGTCGCTGTAATCGCAACATGAGCAATTCAGAAAGTCCAGAGTAAAATGCAAAACTATTGTTTCTGTGATGCGTGTTTTAGCCAATTACAAAATATTTGCTGACACATGAAAGAGCACGCCGAAAGCTTAAAATTGACGTTGCCGTCGATTGCCGCTCTACGACGTAACATAAGTGAGTTAGAGCCGTTTTGTGCTTCTGCACCTTCGGGTTACTGTAACTCACGAAATTTTAATTTTCAAGTTTCGCAAATAATCCGTGAGTCGCGAGCTATCCACTGAGCTCGAGATCGTCTCTCTACGATGCAAACTGAGCGAGTTGGAGCGATTTTAGTCTTCAAATCTCGAGAATGTCGGTTCCCGTGGTGCGTGTTTGCGCATTGCTAAAAAATTGTTGCTGCCATGAAAGAGCACGTCGAGAGCTTTCACCTGCCTGACGTGTCAATCGCCGCTCTACGACGTAAGACGAGCGAGTTAGAGCCGCTTTGCGTTTTCGGACCTTTGGGTTACTGTAACTCGTGAAATTCAAACTTTGAGTTCCGACCAATGAAAGAACAAATAATCAGTGAGTCGAGAGCTATCCAAGGTGTTCAAGATCACACAAGATCACGCAAGACAGACGAGTTAGAGCCGTTTTGCGTTTTAAACCTTCAGGTTACTGTAACTCGCGAAATTCAAATTTTTGAGATTTGACCAATGGGAGAACAACTGATCAGCGAGTCGAGAGCTATCCACTGACCTCGCGATTGTCTCTCTACGACGCAAACTGAGCGAGTTAGAGCGATCTTAGCGTCAAAATGTCGAGACTGGCGTTTTCAGCGGTGCGTGTTTGCGTAATTGAAAGAACTTTTGCAATCGCATGAAAGAACGCGTCGAGAGCTTTCACCTGACGTGTCGATTGCCGCTCTACGACGTAACACGAGCGAGCTAGAGCCGTTTTGCGTTTTGGCCTTCGGGGTACTGTAGCGCGCGCAATTCAAACTCTTGAATTTCAAAACCTCTTAGCGGAATGATCAGTGAGTCGAGACCTATCCGTAGAGCCCAAGATCTCCGCTCTACGACTTTCCAACGCCGAGATCTGAGAGCGTTACGTACGCACGGACGGACGCACGCACGCACGCACGCACGCACGCACGCCGAGCTCTCGTAGGGTGTCGCCCGGCTGAGGCCGGGCGAAAAAAGCGCTCCGACTGACAGTGCTGGATGGGATTTACTGTAGATCGTACTCTACTGTATCTGTCACAGGCCATGGCCGTCTTCAGGCCGTGGCCGTCTAGACGGCTTTGGCCTGGTCGATCAGGCCGTGGCCGTCTTTTCGAGCAGAAGACGGCCATGGCCTGACGCATCAGGCCATCGCCGTCTGGACGGCCACGGCCTGCCGCCTGATCGACCAGGTCAAAGCCGTCTAGACGGCCACGGCCTGATCGACCAGGCCAAAGCCGTCTAGACGGCGATGGCCTGAAGACGGCCATGGCCTGCAACATATCCACTTGTCCAACCTGGAGCTTGAGCCCCCGTCACTCAAGCCAGCCGGCGGGCCTTCGTCAGGCAGAGTCGGAGTGCGGCCTTCTCTGCACAATTGCCCCATGGCAGCAACGTGTCCAACCGAAGCCAACCAATCTTCAAGCAAATCGGCCTGGGATTCAATCGATTCAATTGGACGTGGCTGGTGGAAAGCTAAGTTAAGCTAAGACTGTAGTCGAGTTCTCGTCGAGAGTTTAGACCTGACTGGGCGCCAGACGACAAACGCCCTGGCAAAGCAGCTGGCACGGACTGTTCGATACGCAAACGCGTGTGTAGACAAACACTAAAGCGCTTAATTCGGCCAAACATGTTGGCAAACTAACTACTATGCATTTCTCCAAACGATGGTGAATGCGGCAGTCTACAAACGCGACATCTTATCAGCCAGCTTATAGACGCGTCAGTCTACTACTACGTAAGCACTCTCAAATGTTGGCATTTGCACATCAAGCAAGCGAAGCGCGGAAGTCAGTAACAGGCAACAGCTGCTTTGTCAAGTCAAGGCATTTGTTGTTTTGACAAGGTCAAACTTGGTACCGGGCTTACGAAAGTTGCTCGAAACTTGCGTAGCGGCATTTGGCGGCGATTTTAGCTTCAGTCACTTGGTGATTCCCGTCTTCTCCGAAGACGGTGCAAGAAGGTCTATGGTACATGCACATGTCTACAGAATTTCACACCACCAAACCGACGCGGTTTTTGGTATTGAGTGATAGTGTAGATACAGGTTTTGCCAGCGTTGGTTGCTGCCGGTTCTTAAATTATAGAGAACGCCATCCCCCCCCCCCCCCCCCCCCCCACTCGAAGTCGAAACTGAAGCCGCAAACACGCCTACAGTTACGTTAGGTTCTATATATATGTAAGTTTTGCTGTATCGCGAACGACTACCTCACACTCCGTTTTGTGTTTTGTGGTGGTAGGTGCGGACTGCAGAGTAACATACAAACGCTCCGAGTCATGGAAGCGAATGGAAGCACACGCTTTCTCCACGATCTATTCGAGTTGTGCCAGGTTGAAGTGTTCACGCGGCCGCCCCTTTGGAACGGGCAATACCCGATCGATGACCTGATGACCCAATGACCTGATGACCTGGATTTGATGACCTGATGACCTAATGTTGAATTTTCGCATTACAGTAATCCTAAAGTGTAAATTGCAAACGACCCCATGCGGTAAAAGACAAATTGCACCGAAATGGCACCAATTTGACCTATGACTTGCTCCGACAGAACCAACCAAGCGTGAGCTTGGATATGCACAATTTAACATAGATTCTGCTGCAACTACAGAGTACAAATTACCTCCTCCACAAATTTGAACTCCTACACATAGTGACTCCTCCAGTGTTGTGGCTAGTGGTGGCAGCTTGAAACTAAGTAAGTACTTACTTAGTTTTACTTAGTTATTTTGGAACTGAGTACATAGTTTCTTGCTTACTTAGTTTTATTTTTGGAAAACTAAGTATACTTACTCATACTCGTACTTAGTTTTCCAGGTCCGTACTTACTTAGTTTTGCGAAATTTACTAAGTACTTTTTCATACTTACTTAGTTTTACTTAGTTGTAAATAACTAAGTAAGAAACTAAGTAAACCAAATTGTTGATATGTTGACCTATTTTGGCGCTGTATACTCGCGCATTGCCTGGTTTGATGGGCTTTTCTGCGATGAGTTACTCAAAGAATGTCAAATTTGCTAAACAACTTTTTCTTGGAGACCATTTGTGGCCCTACTAACCTCGTATTAACAACATACCAGCATTTCCGAGACCAGATTTACTTTTATTTGCTTGTGTTTGCTTACTCAGTTTACTTACTTGGTTTACCCAGATTTTTCGAGTACTTACTTAGTTTTGTTAGAAACTAAGTAAGTACGCTTTACCTAGTTAGTTTTACTTAGTTTTCTGAAAAACTAACTACTTGCATAGTTACTTACTTACCTAGTTTTATTTTTGGAAAATTGCCATCACTAGTTGTGGCCTCTTGGTACAAGATACGTCAAGACATAAAATATGACTAAATTCTTTTCTAGACCAAATTTCAGCGTAGAATCGTTTAAAACCACTTTTGGAACGATTCGGCGACGCATTCGAGCGTTACAAATGCCGAAACGCGAAAATCGTAATTTTCGACCCCTGAGTCGAAAAAGTTGCGGGAAAATAACTTTTTTTGTGTTACGCCCGATTTTCCTCGTTCATGGCTCATTCGATAGAAGACATCTTGGAAGGAGCAACAATCGCGGTCTCGCCGTTCTAGCTGCTGTCTAGCTCGCACAGCAGCCCGTCAAAGTTGACCCAGGCCCACAAACCGCGAATATTTCAAATTTGGCGCCAAAACCGATCCCACAGGGATCCAATTATTTTTTCCACCCTCGGCCCCATCGAGTACTACCACGTATCAAAAGATATTATATACCATTATATGCAACTTCTTCAAGTTCTACCTTGCGCACCCATTTTTCAGTACTTTGAAAAAATAAATTTCTGAATTTCCCGCCAACGGGGTCCCGGGGCGTGATCCCATACATATGTCGTGCAGGTTGCCTACCCACTAGGCCTACCCAACGCAAAAAACCGTTGGGAAATCGGCCGCTTCACGCGCGAACCCCGTTGACTGCAATTTTTTGCTTTGGCGCACAATCTCTATATACTCCACATTTTTTCGCCTGGACTCAGCCAAAAATGGCTTGATTTTGGGAAAAAATGTCTGAATATAGCGCCGCAAGCGACATTTTTGCCATTTCTTAGTGCCGCAGCGGAAAATTTTTCGAAATTCCTAAGTTGATTTTCCTAATTTTTGTATTCGCATTTGCATCAGATTCTATGTAAAATTCTGAGTATCCAAGTTCATACGAGTTGGTTCTGTCGGAGCAAGTCATAGGTAAGAGTGGTGCCATTTCGGTGCAATTTGTCGTTTACCGCAAGCGCTCGTTTGTAATTTACACTTTAGGATTACTGTAATGCGAAAATTCAACATTGGGTCATCAGGTCATCAAATCCAGGTCATCAGGTCATTGGGTCATCAGGTCATCGATCGGGTATTGCCTTGGAACGAACCCACCAAGGCTCAGCGGCCCCCGGTTGATAACGCTAGGTGCGGTGGGGGTCAAAATTGACTAGTTCCATTAGCTCGGTGCCTGTATGTATCCTTTGGCGTATTTGAAGGCACGCGAGGGGGTCCGGGAGCTGGCTCCTTTCGGCTGTGTGTGTCGGTGCATATTTCGCTTGCGCTTCCGAAATCCCTCGTTATTCTTAGTGTATTCTGTGATATGTAACTCGTTGGTGTATTTTCACTCTGTTTCTTGACTAGAAATGTGGTATTGTTCGCCTATTCAGTAGACTCTCTCTAATAATCTCGAGGAGCACTGGAGATCCTTCCACAACTCCTCAAGAGTGAACCAGGCGCGCTTCTGCTGCGACGACAACTGCACTTTCGCCACGAAAAGCCGTTGGGAACGTGTCGCGCATTGCCAAGGAGTCCACCTGCGAGTTTTGTGGCGGAGAAAATGGAGAGCTGGACGAGGGACGTGCGACCACTGCGGTGTCAGTTGCTCTGCCCGAGAATACCTCTTCAAGCACCTGACTCTTCCACTTCGACGTCGCGTGGGGCTTCCGATGCGACGACTGCAGTTGCTCGCGAACCCGCCTAAGGATGCTCTGCGGACACGTCGCGCGAGAGCACTTAGAAACGGAGTCCGATATCGACCGCGTAGTGCGCCAGTACGACGAGTGCGGCTGACGATCCCTGTCGTACGGCAGAGACAACATGACGGCCCGCTTCGCCGCCTGCCACCGGTCGAACCGACCGTCGTCGGTGACGTTACGTGCGACGCGTGTCTCGTGACAACCGGCCTGAAACAAAGCCTTCAACGCCACACTCAACGGCGGCACCTCCACGGGTCGCCAACCAGAAGCGCGTTCTTCTGTGACGTCTGCGACAGAGAGTGCCGGCGTAAGGACTGCTTGTTCCATTGCTGTTCCCGTCGGCACAATTGCAGGCTCTGGAGCTGCAGTGCGACCTCTGTTCCGGCAAGCCGGTTGGGCCACGTGCAAAAGCTCGCTCGTGAGTCACACGCCTGCAAAACACTGACGCCCACCTGACGCACGCACACCTTTTGAGAGGTGCGGCGGCGGGACGAAAGGATAGTCGTTGATCGTCTTCTTGTTCGTATGTGAACTGCAGTTTCCCACCAGTAAGTGTCTGACCTGTGTGTATCATGTTTCGTAGCGCGAGAGACGGCGGCCCATTCTTGTATCGTTTGTTGGCTCGCTCCCAGTTGGAGATGTGCACGCGGGTCTTTTTTCGCCGCGCCTCAGCGCGGCGAGGTGTATATATACGGATGACAATGTGTGTGTGTCTGTCTGTCTGTCTGTCTGTCTGTCCGTCCGCGCATCGAAGTAAGCTATGTGACATATGTGGTCAAGTAGAGTCGGGGTCGCTGAGTACGGATCCGATGTCCGTTTCTGTTGGTAATTTCGCATTTTCGAAATATTTACAATTAAAATATGAAAATGTCGAAAATCGACTTTTTCGCCTGATGAGCTAGCGGCGAAATTTCTTCAGAAATTGAAAGAGCATAGACAGCGGATAATTTGTAACGCAAAAGAAATTTTTTGGAAATATGGAATTTGATAGAAATACGCGATTATCTGTCAAAATTTCATAAAATGACAAAAATAGAACGTCATTTATTGACGAATGTGAATGTAGAAATGGAAAGGTCTGGTGGCATTAAGAATTTGTGACATGGTTTTACAGGTGTAAGAAGTTGCAATTTCGAGATATTTACAATTAAAGAACAAAAATGTCAAAAATCGACTTTTTCACCTGATGAGGTAGCAGCCAAATTTCTTCAGGAATATAAAGAGCATAGACCGCGGATAATTTGTAACACAAAAAATTTTTTTTTGCAGATGCGGAATTTAACAGAAACACGCGATTATTTGTTAAAATTCCATAAATTGACACAAGTAGAACGTCGCTTATTGACGAATGTGAATGCAGAAATGGATAGGCCGCACGCCAATAGGAATTTGTGACATGGTTTTACAATTTTGAAAATTGAAGTTTAGAAATATTTACAATTAAAATACGAAAATATCGAAAATCGGCTTTTTCGCCTGATGAACTAGCGACGAAATTTCTTCAGAAATGGCAAGCGCATAAACAACGGATAATTAGTAAAGCAACAGAAAATTTTGCAGATGTTAATTTTGATAGAAATTTTCTAAATTTTGATAGAAATGCCAAAATTCCATAATTGCCAAGACAGTTACTCATTGATGAATGTCAACGCAGAAATACGTACAAATCAAACAGAATTCCTGGTAGAGAACGACTGCACCAACATTTGGCAAGTTTTTTTGTTCGATGTGGCGTATTTACGCAGGTATAAAACTTCAGATGAACGGCGTCGTATCATGCCGATAACATATAGCGAACGCGGCGATATCACTGAGCTTTAGATCAGCTGTACAGATAACCGTATCGTGTAAATAGCTGCACTTCGTTTGTAGCACACGTTCTCAAGATACCTTCTCTAGATACGGCTAATATTGTGTGCAAAGTTCACTATACTGTTCACCAAGATTTGACAGACACATTGTATAGTTTGAACTTTTTACACACACAGCTTGTCGTCTGCCCTCAAGCGGCCGACACCCTACGAGAGCCCGGCGTAGAACGAGAACCACGGATAGGAGAACGTCAGCCATTCTGTATTGTTGCAGTGATACTGCGTTCCGCTGCGACTGGAATTGTCTTCAACCCTAAGCATGGTAGTTGCGGCTTGGCGTATCAACTCATGTGGCTGCTGGACCTACTGAGCGCACCAAACATGAACCACGCATGTGCCAAGAACAAGAAGTAGAGACCATGGGTCGGTCGGTAAGCACGAGCAAGTGCTGCGTCGCCAGTTGGCAGAAGCGTATCGCATCGCCTCGCTCCAGTTTTCACTCTCGACCGCGTTCCCAGCTGCGTTGGAACGCTCCTTCGATTTCGGCTCGCGTTCTTAAGTCCACAACCAAGCGCGGCAGTCCTCGAAGGGGTTTGGCCGACGTCGACGCTTCGTCCACTAGCACGTTGTTGATCTGGAGAAATTGGAGAGACGAGCACCGCTCCACGAAGTGGCCGTAGCTCAGCAGCAGGCAGTGGGAGTCGGTACCTCTGAAGGAGACGAGCAGAGTACCGATGGCGAGCCTTCGCAGATTGGGCGCCAGTTCCGCCAGAGAATCGAGCAGTATTGGGCTGCCGTTGGATTGAATGAAGTGGTCCAGAGCCAGTTCCTTCAGGAGCGGCATGGAGCCGTGGTGGCAATGGAATCCGGGAGACGTCCGAAACCAGTAAAGCCAAAGAGTCTCCAGGGTGGGCGCTAGCTCGACGACCATTGCCTTCCACGTCGCGTCGCCCTCATAGCAGTAGCACTGGCTGTTCCCGCTCGAACTGTTCACCTGTGGCAGGACAAGATGGCGCAGCGAAGTTCGATTCCAACGAACGAGCGGCTCGAGCCCGAGATCGGTTTCGAGCGTGTCAACGGAGGGCAGCCGCAGCAGGGCTCTGAGCAGCCAGCGCACGGGGAGGAAGGCCACAGTGTCGTTCTCAAAGGGCCCCATAAACACCTTGTGGGTTTTTCGCCCGGTCCCACCTGGGCGACACCTTACATTACGAGACACAGCGTGTGCCTTTGTTCGTTCATTTGTGGGGTGCGAGCGAGCGCACCCGCACCCAAGCACACGCACGCACGCACGCACGCACGCACGCACGCACGCACGCACGCACGCACGCACGCACGCACGCACGCACGCACGCACGCACGCACGCACGCACGCACGCACGCACGCACGCACGCACGCACGCACGCACGCACGCACGCACGCACGCACGCACGCACGCACGCACGCACGCACGCACGCACGCACGCACGCACGCACGCACGCACGCACGCACGCACGCACGCACGCACGCACGCACGCACGCACGCACGCACGCACGCACGCACGCACGCACGCACGCGCGCACGCGCGCACGCACGCACTCACGCACGCACGCACGCACGCACCCATTCGCCCCGCCGAGGCCTAGCGAAACCCCCCAACCTTCAGTTGTCTCAACGGCGCCGCACAACCCCTTCTCCACTGTCCCTCCAGCAGACGCCGGAGTAGTGTTTCCAAGGCTTGGAAGGCAGATTCGGCTATCCACTGCGGTTCCCTATAGTTGTAGTGGATTCTAAGATCCAAGCTCACTTCGAGTTTTGCAACGCCTGACCATCCCTGATAGAGCTGGCCTAGGCCGGTCAACAGCTGCTCATAGTGCGCCAATTTAGTTATGTATGGGCTTGTGAAGCCAGCAGCGGTCGTCGCCTCTATTTTTAACGCGTAGTAGTTGTCTGAAGAACGAATTTTTATACTCCACAAAAAAGTGTGGAGTATATAGCGATTGTGCGCGAAACGCAGTAATTTTAACCGGATGGCGTTCGCGCGTGCAGCGGCGATTTCCAAACGGTCTTTTGCGTTGGGTAGGCCTAGTGGGTGGGCAGGGTGGACACCAAACGGGGTCACGCTCCGGGACCTCGTTGGCGGAAAATTCAAAATTTAAATATTCAAAGTACTGAAAATTGGGTTGGGCAAGGTAGAACTCGAAAAAGTTGCATATAATGGTATATACTATCTTTTGATATGTTGTAGTACTCGATAGGGCCGAGGGTGGAAGAAATGAATTGGATCCGCTGCGGGACCCATTTTGGCGCCAATTTTGAAAAATTCGCGATTTGTCTCGTTTGTCCGTCTTTGACGGTTTGCTGTGCGCGATAGGTAGCAGCTAGAGCCGCGAGACCGCTTTTGGTGCTCCTTCCCAGATGTCCTCTATCGAATGAGCCATAAACGGAGCAAATCGGTTCAGACACAAAAAAAGTTATCTTGGTGGAACTTTTTTGACTCCGGGGTCAAAAATTGCGCTTTTCGCATTTTGACGTCTGTAGCGCCCGAATGCGTTGCGGGATCGTTCCAAATGTGGTTCTAAACGATTCTACGTTGAAACCTGGTCCAGAAAAGTGTTTTTGAAAAATTTTCAGAGCTACAGTAACCCTACCGCGTCCATTTGATTTTGGGTGTCGGGTCGACTTTGGCAATATTATACTTGATTTCGGGGTTTTCGGGGGCGCTGATTACGAATTTGGCATTCGTTTAGCGCTTAGATGATGTAGATCACGAATTCGGCATTAGTTTTCCGATTGGGAGTGTCAGGGGGCCACAACAGCAGATGAGTCACCGTGCGTAGGAGTTCAAATTTGTGGAGTATACTGCGTCCCCCCGGACGACTTGCCTGGTTCAACGAATGCTTGAGGGGGAGCCGGGGAGTTGACTGGGCTAGGGGGGAAACTAAGAAAGGGGGATCTGTGAAGGGTGTACCTGGGAAGGGGGGAAGTGGGAAAATGAGGAAATGGGAAGGGGGGGGAGGATAGGAAGGGGAGAACTGGGCTTTTTGGCACTCCGCCCCGACGAAGTCGGCGGAGAGCAGTAGGCAACCGGAGGGAACAAGGTTTCTGTGCCCCATCATAACTTTCGCTAAACCAAACCGATTCACAAGCGGTTTTTTGCGTTCGATAGCCCTTGTGGACGCGCAGGGTGGAAAGGAACCTAGAAAATTCCGGTAATGGAAAAATTTTTTGAAAATTCAAAAATTCAAATTTTTACTAAGTAAAAAAAATTGTTTGTGCTCCCATTTTCGCAAAACTTGATCAAAATGCACCATTTTTGGATATGTTGTAGCTGTTGGGGAGGCTGGCCAGGGATTTCATTATTGGGAATTTTGGACGCGGCACAGACGGGTTACGGTAGATTCAAATTTTGAAAACCCGGTTCAGGCCGTTCAAAAAATCATATCTCGCGATTTACTGGACGGATCGGGCTGACAGAAAATTTCCGGCCGGCGTCTGAGATGTGCTCTTCGTTAAAGACCGAAACCGGCAAAATCCATCAAGGGACTCGGGAGTTATCTGGTCACAAAGGGTTTCCGTTCGGGACCAAATTTGGGGATTTCGATTTTTACCGGTTTTTTCGCCGAAACACGTGGTTCTACCGGGAAACGGACACCGCCAATCGATTCTACGCTAAAATCTGGTCCGGAAACATAATTTTTGGTTTTTCGAGCTGCCGTCACCCGGCCGCGGCGAATTTTTGAATCCTGGGCCGAAATTTTCAAAATCGAGTTGACAGTTGCTTCGGGGGTTTTCGGGGTCCGGGAGTTCGAATTTCGCGTTAGTTTTGCGATTACTGTTCACTTTCGACCCTTTTCGGATGGTTAAGCGTGGGTTTGTGGCAAAAATTTGAAATCCCGGTAGTGTTGAGATGCAGCGCGGTGTAGCGGGACGGTCGAAAAGTTCGGGAAATAGGTTTAGGGCCTTTTGACACCGGTTGTGTGCTTGCGAGCGCT
>JASAMZ010000429.1:0-10420 GCA_030248115.1 Linhomoeus sp. GSCO2_2 | reverse complement strand
TCACTTCACACTGATTTGCCAGCATATGATTAACCGAAGGGGGTGCGGAGTGACGGGGAGCGGGGGGGGGGGGTGAGCAACTTCCCTATCCTGCCAACTAACCCTTTGCGTATCCATGCGGGTCTGCAGAACGACGGCGCAGGCATTACCCTGGTCGGCGGCTGCGTCGGGATGGCGTTGCTGTCAGTGCTGGCTTTGTCTGGCCGCAGCCATCCCCTCTTCCACCTCTATGGCTTGACAGTGAAGGAGAGTTACTTCAACGAAACTACCTTGGTTCTGGAGTACACTCGTGAGAGTCGACAAAAACTGAACGCCGAAGAAGAGACCACTGTTCTACTAGTATCCTTTGGCTCGTTGGTGGTCTATGCGATGCTAGCCGCCTTCCAGTCAATGGCTCTGACGACGGAGCTGGAAAGCGCTGCGTGAAAAACCTGTTTTATTAACGTGAACCAGCCGGCGCAAGTATCGGCGTTGGTTTGGTACTTAATACAACTTGCAATGTTATGTAGGTAAATATTTTTACCCGTACGTGGTCCTAATCATCAGTACTTTCATCTAATGTTCTATGAAGTGTCCGCCCGTGTTTAAAATTTAAACGCATTCGTTTCGCTTCCGACCGTCAATGTATGCATACCTAATCGACCTAATCACTATTTGCGTTTAATTTGGAGGGCCCCTTCTGTATAACAGTTCTTTCGTGCAACGCTTTCGGCCATACTGTGGACTTTCGTCAGGCTGTCGCCACGGCCCGTTTGGAGCAGACAAAATAGAACTCTCGAGAAGAACGTTATCAGCAAAGACGTTTGATCGCTTGATTTCTGAATGCTACAGGGCTTTTTAGCACTCCGACCCCAAAAGGGGCGGAGTGCTATAGTGGAGCTGCTCCCGACTAACTTTTTCCACCCAAGATTTCTCGCGCGTGGTTCATCCGATTTGGACGGGGTTTTTTTAATCGATAGCTCTCGAGGGATAGTAGGTGTGGACGGACCTTCATTTTTTTCGCGTAGTGGGAAAATTTCGAGAAAAATTCAAAAATTTGAATTTTTACTTACTGAGAGGGTGTTCACCCAGCTGGAATTTCTGGAATAGTGGCCCGATTTTGACGCCCTTTGGATATGTTATAGCCCTCGACGAGACGAAGAGCGGAAAAAAAATCCCGAGCCAATCGGCCGACGCGTTCTCGGGTTACGGTAGCCGAAAGCGGTTTTTTGACAAAAATTTGCCTTTAAAAAATCCTAGTAAATCAGGGAGTTGTTGGATCGGGCCAGATATCTCAAATCGGCAAGATTGACATGTTCTCTTTCGTTTAAGACCAAAATCGCCGAAATCCGCCGAGGAAATCTTGAGTTCTGCTGTCACAACGGGTCTCCGTCGGGGGTCGAAAAGTCCAATTTTTGACTTTCGGCCGTTTTAGCGCCCGATTGCGATGATTTATGGCCAAATGGACTACACCACGCGATTCCCCGTTGAAAACTGATCCGGAATCAATTTTCAAAAATATTGTTTCGGCTACCGTACCCCGGCCGCGTCCAAAATTCGAATTTCCACCCGGGTGGTCAAAATCAATGTTGGAGTCGATCCCGGTGCTTTCGAGGTCGCTGATGCCGAATCTGGCGTTATTTTGGCGTTTCGGATCAAGATTCGCGAGTTTTGGCCGAAATTCGACCTACCGTAGCCCTACGTTGACGAAACTGAAAGTGTGGTAATTGTGCGGTTGAAGTGTCGATTCTAGGGTATTTCGCAGCGAGGAACGCGAATTCGCTATTGGTTTCTCCAATTTGTGTCGATTTTGCCTTCAAACAGCCACTTTCCTAATGCCGACATTCAAATTTGAATGCAACTTTTACCGTACTCTCCTCAAACTATGTTGTAACTCAAATTTGCGCGCGCATTCAAACTTCACACTTGAAGGAAATGCAGTGCGAAAAGACGGCGTTGTAAAGTGAGCAATTGCGCATGAATTGTCTATTATCCCGTCGAAAATGGCAAGGCGAGTCTGCGATTGGCGCAGCCCCGAATCTTAGCTGCCGGCTACTTGTTGAGTCGAAGCGAAATGGCGCACTTTGGGCTCAATTTGGCCTGGTCTACAGGATTTCGGTGGAGTTCTGCTGCGCGCCGGTCCTTGTAGGTGGAGGGAATATGCGTACTCTGAAACTCGCGCGCCGGCGGAATTTGTGGAGAATCTTTGGGCGGAAATCGGCCTTATTTCTCATGATAAGTGAGTGGCGGTCTGCTTTCTCCCGTTCTGGTCGGAGTGCTTCACTGCAGGGTCTCCTGCACGTTTCCCTTGTTATACTCCACAACTAGTTAAACGTGACACTCCGCGAGTGTCAACGTGGCACTCCGCCGATTGGCTTAAACCACCCACTGAAGCTGAACTTATTGGTACTGAGGTGTACACCTACACACCTGTACACACATACACCTGTGCATATGTACCGAGGTAAATGATGCTATCACCGCGCGCTGCGGGGCACCGCGCGCTCGCTCCTTCCCTCCCTCCCAGAAGAGACGCGGGTGACGTCACAACACCACGGGAGACCTAAGCCTGGCTATGTGGTGGATCGGCTGGATGGAGCGCGCAGCGATTTCGTCTCGGCAAAACGCCAACATTACTGGCAACATGCGCGCTGGAACGTGAACGTACAAAGGCCCCTCTTTGCACCGAGATGGAACAGGCACGTGCAACACGATAGGGAAGTAAGCACCGTGTTGGAAGCAGTGCCCAAACGCAGTCGAAAAGTCATCTTGTTGGTCCTGGCCAGACTTGTCCTGGCTGGCAAGTACACAGCGCTGTACCACAATTCTGGATGGGGTTTTCAGATCTTTCCTCCAACACCAGCCTAACGCATCCGAAAAGGACCGAAACAGACGAAGAATCGCAAAAGTGGCGCGACATTCGACATTCCCGACTCCGAAAATACTTGAAACACCTCTACTTCCATCGTTCCGGCAGTCCGCTCGCTCGTACGCTCATTGGGTGCTACGTGGCGTATCAGCTTGAGGCACACACGCGCGGCGGCTTCATCGCGACAGCGACGGCCATGCACTGGCAAATGGTCAGCCGCGCGCACAAGAACGCATCTGTGCACCGAGCGGGGAAGAAGCGCGCTAATAGATGGCGCTTCTGAAACAGGTAAGGAGGCCGACTTCGCTAAGCACAGAAGGGCGACACCACCGCGGCATTTCAAACCAACAATTATGGCGCTCGCCATCTCCAAGAGCGCTCGCAAGCACACAACCGGTGCCAAAAGGCCCTAAACCTATTGGTCCGAACTTGTTTCGACCGCACCGCTACACCGCGCTACACCTCAATACTACCCCGGGATTTCAAATTTTTGCCACAAACCCACCCTAAACCATCCGAAAAGGGTCGAAAGTGAACAGTAATCGCAAAACTAACGCGAAATTCGAACTCCCCGACCTCGAAAACCCCCGAACCAACTGTCAACTCGATTTTGAAAATTTGGCCCGGGATTCAAAAATTCGACGCGGCCGGGTTACGGTAGCTCGAAAAACCGAAAATTATGTTTCCGGGCCAGATTTTAGCGTAGAATCGATTGACGGTGTCCGTTTCCCGGTAGAACCACGCGTTTCGGCGAAAAAACCGGTCAAATGCAACAATCCCCAAATTTGGTCCCGAACGGAAACCCATTGCCCCCGCCTAGCTCACGATCGGCTGGATGGATTTTGCCGGTTTCGGTCTTAAATGAAAGAGCACATCCAGACGCCAGCCGGAAATTTTATCTCAGCCAGATCGGCCCAGTAAATCGCGAGATATGATTTTTTGAACGGCCGGAATCGGGTTCTCAAAATTTGAATCTACCGTAACCCGGCCGTGCCGCGTCCAAATTTTCCAATTTTTGATTTCCCAAGTCCGCCTCCCCAAGGGCTACAACATATCCAAAAATGGTGAATTTTGATCAAGTGTAGCGAAAATGGCGGGGTGCTGAATTTTTTTTACTTAGCAAAAATTTGAATTTTTGAATTTTCAAAAAATTTTTCCATTACCGGAATTTTCTAGGTTCCTTTCCACCCTGCGCATCCACCAGGGCTATCGAACGCAAAAAACCGCTTGTGAATCGGTTACTCCTAGCGAAAGTTAGGCGAGCACGTAGAAAGCACCTTCCCTCCGGTTGCCTACTGCTCTCCGCCGACTTCGTCGGGGCGGAGTGCCAAAAAGTGTGGAGTATATAGCGATTGTGCGCGAAACGCAGTAATTTCTAACGGATGGTGTTCGCGCGTGCAGCGGCCGATTTGCAAACGGTCTTTTGCGTTGGGTAGGCCTATTGGGTGGGCAGGGTGGAAACCAAACGGGGTCACGCTGCGGGACCCCATTGGCGGGAAATTCAAAAATTTAAATTTTCAAAGTACTGGAAAGAGGGTTAAACAAGGTAGAACTCGAAAAAGTTGCATATAATGGTATATACTATCTTTTGATATGTTGTAGTACTCGATAGGGCCGAGGGTGGAAAAAATGAATTGGATCGCTGCGGGACCCATTTTGGCGCCAAATTTAAAAAATTCGCGATTTTTGGTCCTTTTCCGACTTTGACGGGCTGCTGTGCGGGCTAGGTAGCAGCTAGAGCCGCGAGACCGCTTTTGTTGCTCCTTCCCAGATGTCCTCTATAGAATGAGCCATGAACGGAGAAAATTGGCCGAAACACAAAAAAGTTATTTTCCCGCAACTTTTTTGACTCCGGGGTCGAAAATTGCAATTTTCGCGTTTCGGCGTCTGTAGCTCTCGAATGCGTTGCCGACTCGTTCCAAAGGTGGTTTCAAGCGATTCTGCGCTTAAATCTGGCCCAGAAAACTATTTTCGAAAAATTTTCGGGGTTACAGTATCCCTGCCGCGTCGGTTTGAACTTTGGGCGTCGGGTCGACTTTGGCAATATTATGCTCGATCTCGGGGTTTTGGGGGTCGCTGATTACGAATTTGGCATTCGTTTATCGTTTAGATAATGGTTGAACATAGATGTGACGAATTTGCATGCTACCGTACCCCAAGTGCAGAATTTTGGTTCTGCGAGTCCATAGGAAGTTAGGGGTGTTGTATGTCGATTCTGGGGTATTCTGGGATGTAGATCACGAATTCGGCATCAGTTTTCCGATTGGGAGTGTCAGGGGGCCGCAACAGCAGATGAGTCACCGTGCGTAGGAGTTCAAATTTGTGGAGTATACTGCGTCCCCCGGACGACTTGCCTGGTTTAAAGTGAGGGGTCGGCAACTTGAATAACTCAGGCACCGCTGGGTCGATTTCGCTGAAACCTGCACACAGCCTAGACAAATATGTGCCATAGCTGAGTTTAAATTTTTACGCAAATCGGCAACGGGTCGCGTCTGCGCCAACACGACAAAAAATGTACACTTCTTCGCGCCGCAGGAAAAGGCCGCCATCATGACCGTGGCCTTGCAGGTCCTGCTGAGGGTACTGACAGCAAATTGCCAGTTATTTCGATTATATATATATTTCATGCAAAATGCCCAAGGGCAGAAAGAGGAATATGTTCCAAGTATGAAGCATGTAAAAGTAAGAGTATTAAACGATATTCCTATGGTGTAGCAAATGCGGCGCTTTGCGCCGCCCACCAATTTGTTGAAGAAAGAATAGTACTAGTATTGATTGAAAGAAAGCATGTTCGACTAAAATCATCCACACAAACTGCGCAAAGGTCACAACGACACGCTAGGATGTGCCGAATATGTTACCGCGTGTCGTTGTGACCTTTGCGCAGTTTGTGTGGATGATTTTAGTCGAACATGCTTTCTTTCAATCAATACTAGTGCTATTCTTTCTTCAACAAATTGGTGGGCGGCGCAAAGCGCCGCATTTGCTACACCATAGGAATATCGTTTAATACTCTTACTTTTACATGCTTCATACTTGGAACATATTCCTCTTTCTGCCCTTGGGCATTTTGCATGAAATACTCTAACTTTTTGATTGGCGGAGCCAATCAACCCACGTTACCGATGTAGGCCACCTTGAGACACGACTGTAAAGGCTCTCGTACGAGTTTGACAAATTTGGGTAACGTACGGGACAAGCAGGGCAATTTGGTAACACGTATGCAGGGCCTCCTGAACGAGCGGAGGCACTTTGAGGCACGCGCAAAACGAACAGGACAATTTTGGGACGCCTATGCAGGGTCTCCTGAACGAGCGGGGGCTCTTTGAGGCACGCACAGGACAAACAAGACAATTTTGTGACACCTAGGTATGCAGGGCCTCCTGAACGATCGGGGGGACTTTGAGGCACGCACAAAACTTAACAGGACAATCTTGGGACACCTATGCAGGGCCTCTGAACGAGCGGGGGCACTTTGAGGCACGCACAAAGCGAACAGGACAATTTTGGGACACCTATGCAGGGCCTCCTGAACGAGCGGGGGCACTTTGAGGCACGCACAAAACTTAACAGGACAATTTTGGGACACCTATGCAGGGCCTCCTGAACGAGCGGGGGCACTTCGGGGTTTTGTGTTTTATGCGCGCAACCATCGGTGGGAAGAATGGAAGGCGACTGGACGAGATCCTGATTGATGGCCGTTAGAGCGTGACGTGAAGGAGGAGGAGGAGGAGGAGGAGAAGAAGGAGACGGAGAAGAATTCACCCCCCGCCCGTGGGACAAGAAACGCGCCGCGATCCTTTTTGCGCCTGTAACTTTCGCTACACTTAACCGATTTTCACCAAATTTGGAATTTAATCTGTTTATGATAAAGTCCTTTAGTGTACCATATTTCAGCCGATTCCGTTTAGTACAGCCCGAGAAACAAACATCGTGACGGTGGGAAAAGGTGCGCGCGGCCTGGATGGAACATACAGGGTGGGCCAATTAAGTGTTCCCGATTCTATTTGGTTATAACTCAGTCGTTTTAAAACGAATCTTTCTGAAATTTTGACACAACATAGACACACCTTTAGAATTTTTTCTGACCAAAAATTGTAACAATCTGTGCACTAAATCACCAGCTGCAGCCATTTTTGTGAAAATGGTCAAGTTTCAATGGTCTTGTCAGCCCGTTTCGCAGGACAAACACGAACAAGTCTGCTATGAAAATTCAGAGCACATTTGAACTCTTAGTTTTTATCAAATGGTGGCCCAGAAATCGGAAAACGTCGTTTGCTGTCGCTGAAGAGGTGAAATGTGCATCGCGTTTTGAATGGACAAGGTTAGCCCAACATGCACTGGCCGATGCGCTCGCCACACCTCACGCACTTCTGCGGGACTTTGTGTGTACCAATGTGAACGGCGCGTAGCCGACGGACACTCAAAGTCTTAAACTTCGTATCGCAGACAGCTTGGGCAAAATCACGGTCGAAATGGGCCGAAAAATCAGCTGTCGTACCATGAGCGCCTCCAGAAGGTGGTAGAAATCGACGGCGGTCACGAAAACGTGCGTAATTAACGCACGAATCGATTGAATCCGCCAAAATTTGGTCATAAAAAATTCTAAAGGTGTGTCAATGTTGTGTTAAAATTTCAGAAGGATTCGTTTTGAAACAGCGGAGCTATAACCAAATAGAATCGGGAACACTTAATTGGCCCACCCTGTATTATGGTTTGGCGCTGCCGCGCCAACCATGATAATTGAATAATAACAAAGCAAAAATTTGGAACTAACACTAATTTCCATTGAAATAATCGAAAAGAACTGTCAATTTGCTGTCGGTGCCCTCAGCAGAACCTGCAGGGTCACGGCCATGATTTGATATAGCAGTCGCGGTTACCGTATTCGCGTGTAGAGTGTAGCGTAGCGTCCGCAATTTGTAGTCCGAGCAAATAAATCGTTTAGTCTGATCGATCGGCGCGGCTTCATCCTCCCCGAGCCGGTGTTCCAAGTGAAGGGGCGACCAAAGGAGAAGGCGACGGTTGGGGACGCCGGTCCCGCGCAGAAGGAAGGCGCAGCGTTGCCCGCCAGTGGCGCCACCGTCGTCTCTGCCATTGACGGAGCCAGCGCCACATTGGCAAGCGGAAGCGAAGCTGCCGCTCTCTGACAAACCTGTCTGATGCCATACTGATTACATTGTGTCGTTCCGTCTCTCTGTGGACAGTACGTGCTTCTACGGAGCAATGTAGTCAAACTGAGCTTGCGCGTCGTTATCGGCAAAAATAACTGGAGCCAGAGACACGTTGGATACTTGGCAGTCATCATGAGTGCGGGTCCAGCCGTGGCGTTGGGAAGTCTCAGGTAGGGGTACTGGTACAATATATGGTACCGTGTTTTGGCAACACCGCTTATGACAGTTCCCGTTCAAATTTTATAGAGCAGCCTTTATACAATACTGTATACTACATGATGATTTGACATTTCGCAACTGTGCTTGTCATAAGCGGTCACAAGTGGTATACGGTAGTATATAAAGGTTGCTCTGTAAAATTCAATTGTAATATGTAGACTCCTATTTATAGCAACATTACTAATCGAACGGAGAATAAGAAGGAAGGAAGGAAGAAGCGAAGCGATGGACGGCCAGAAGCGAAAGAAGAGTCCTTCGCCGAGCGAGGAGGACCGCCGTCACGGCAGCAGCAGAAGGCGGCGAGCCCCGTTTCCTCCGCCGGTGGGTGCTGCGCGGGAGCGGATATACGGCGGCGAGTTCCTGTTGTCGGGCGGCCAGATGTTGGACAACCGTTTCCTGATCGACGGCCCGCTAGCCCAGGGCGGCTTCGGCCAGATCTACAGCGGTCGCGATCGCCAGGACAAGGACAGGCCGGTGGCCGTCAAGATCGAGTCGCTGCTGACGAACCAATTGACACTGACCTCGGAGGCGGAGGCGCTCGTCTCCGTCCACCGCTACTACCAGCAGCGCAACCGGCCCGGCCCCAATCAGGTGGTCGGCTACGTCCACTACGGCAGACGGGCGGTGGCAAGCGGCCAGCCCTTCCACTACCTGACCACGGAGCTTCTGGGCCCCAATCTGCGACAGCTGAAGGCCAACCGCAGAAGTGGACGACTCAGTCAGGAGGGGGCGATGGCAGCGGCCGCGCAGGCAATCCAAGCCACCAAGCAGGTCCACTGGACGGGCTGGCTGCATCGCGACATCAAGCCCTCCAATCTCTGCGCGGGACAGCCGCCGAAGCACCACTTGCTGATGCTTATCGACTTCGGACTATCGCGACGGCACAAGGACAGGTCGATCGGCAACTCCGGACGCTACATCGCCCAGACGCCGTTCGCGCCATTTTGCGGCACGGTCCGATACGCGTCGCTGACCACACACAAGTGGGCAGGAGCTGCGTGTCGCAAACCGCGTTAATACGCAACACAATTTGCCATTTCAGAAGACGTCCCATGGGCAGAGTCGACGATCTGTGGTCGATCTTCTACATGACGCTGGAAAACCTGATGGGACCACTGCCCTGGCACTACTCTACCGACAAAGAGGCCGTGCATCTTCAGAAGGTTCCCCGTCGCGTTATCTTACAGACTTGCACATATGTATGCAGTTACATTTCTGTATTGGTAAAGTTGAATCGCCTTCTCTATCAGGAGCGATGGCTGAACCGCGGCCACTCGCTTCTCTCGTCGCTGGCGGCGCCGCCGGAAGCGGCCATTCGCCGAATGGAGCGAGAGTTGGTCGCCTGCGACTACTACGGCCGGCCGAACTACGAAGCCATCATAGAAGCGCTGTTGGGCGTCTGCGGTCGCGGCCGTCCCTGCGCCGACAACGTCCAAGGGCCTCACGACTACGGCTGGTTCGAACAAGACGACGACGACGACGATACGAAGAGCTGAAGAACAAGAAGAAGAGAAGCGAGAGGCGATCAAGCAATGCCATACAAAACCGTCGATCGCTGACTCCTGTATAATACCGACCTCAGCTCTTCGTGTGGGCAACAAAAGGCGTGAGAAAAGGGACGCGGCAGCGTGTGCCTACATAAATAATTCGATTGTAAAACACAAGTGCGCGAAAATGGCTACTGATTCGATTCCATTATGACTTCACCTACATTTCACGTAACGTCACCATCAATAGCACTCAGGATGTACATATGTATCGGATGGCGGCCTTCTCCAGCGGTGCGAAACACTGCACAAATTTTTACGCAGCCGCGCAGACGCTACGCGTTGTCGATTTACGTGAGAATTTATAATCACCTATGGCCTACCATTTGTCTAGGCTGTTTGCAAGTTTCCCGAAACCGGCCCAGCGGTGACGGAGTTACTCATAAGTTCCCGATCTCCTCACTTCAAAAGAAAGCCCTGTATATGTACAAAGTGACCGATGAATAAGTAATAGGCACTGCCACTAATTCCGGAGAAATAGTGCGCGTACCTAATTGTGATATGCGATTGTTTTCCTGGAATGGTGCGCAGCCGGAGCGTCGAACGTGAGGTGGTGTCATAATCGCCGCTGCGACAGCTGGATTGACAGAACCGCTGAGCCACCCAGCAGAAGCTTGAGCTCAGTGGGTGGA
>JASAMZ010000424.1:0-88832 GCA_030248115.1 Linhomoeus sp. GSCO2_2 | reverse complement strand
CGCACGCACGCACGATGAGCTTTCGTAGGGGTTCGCCCGGCCGAAAAAATAGTGATCAGATGTTGAGTTCCGGGTTTTCGGGACGACGCGGGAAACACTCGCAGGTCCGACGTAGTTTTGCCTCCGCACATGAACAACTTGTGGCGATCTCTCTGTCGCCCTGACTTGGGGTTGTGCACCAGCCGTCGTGGCACTCCCGGCAACGCTGTCGTACACGGCGTCACGAAGCTTCGACGAACTGATCAGAAGAAAGTAGGGGTTCCCGAATGTCAGTAGCTGAAATAAGTCGTCGTCGTCGTCGTCTCACGTCTTGTAGAGGGGACATTATAGTCCTCTGGAGATCGACGCCGCCAAAGAAATAGGCGTAGTTGTCATGGAAAGTCCAGCCGACCACAACGAGGGCCATCGTGGTTACATAAGTAGCCAGCACAACCAACAGAAACGAAGTAAAGAGAAGAGTGGCACGCTGCGCTCGAAGCTGCTGCTTCTCGGCTGTCGAATAGCCGCCCTAGTCAACACAGCTAGCGATTGCTATACGGCTGAGCAGACGGCAAAGCACCTATTGTATTTCAGCAGACTCACTCACTCTTTTCGCCGCGCGTCTCAGGTGAACCGCGGCGGAGAGATTCAGTGGAGTGATTAGTGAGTGAGAGATTAAAAGGGTTATCAGACTGAGAGCAGGGCGACACAGCCCCCGTAGATGGCCGACAGACCCAGGTCCAGCCACACAGCCTCGACAATCCCAGAGGAGCCGTTTCGGCCGCCGACCACTGTGAAGCGCGCCGACTCCTGAAGACCAGGCAAGTCGTCCAGGGGACGCAGTATACTCCACAAATTTGAACTCCTACGCACGGTGACTCCTCTGCTGTTGTGGCCTCCTGGCACCCCCAATCGCAAAAGCAATGCTGAATTCGTCGTCTACATCCAGAATACCCCAGATTCGACATACAACACCTCTAGTTTCCTAGGGACTCCGGGAACTGAAATTCTGCACTTGGGGTGCAGTAGCATACAAATTCGTCGTAGGTACGTTCAAACATCATCTATACACTGAACGGATGCTAAATTCGTATTCAGCGCCCCCGAAAACCCCGAAATCGAGCATAATATTGGCAAAGTCGACCCGACGCCCAAAATTCAAATCGACGCGGCAGGGATACTGTAGCTCTGCAAATTTTTCAAAAATACTTTTCTGGGCCAGATTTAAGCGCAGAATTGTTTGAAACCACTTTTGGAACGATTCGGCAACGCATTCGAGCGCTATAGACGCTGAAATGCGAAAATCGCAATTTTCGACCCCGGAGTCGAAAAAGTCGCAGTGTAAGAAAGTTTTTTGTGTTTCGCCCGATTTTCTCCGTTCATGGCTCATTCGATAGAGGACATCTGGGAAGGAGCACCAAGAGTGGTCTCGCCGCTCTAGCTGCTACCTAGCTCGCACAGCAGCTCGTCAAAGTCGACCCGGGGCCAAAAATCGCGAATTTTTCAAATTTGGCGCCAAAATGGGTCCCGCAGCGATCCAATTCATTTCTTCCACCCTCGGCCCTATCGAGTTCTACAACATATCGAAAGATAGTATATACCATTATATGCAACTTTTTCGAGTTCTACCTTGCCTAATGCGTTTTTCAGTACTTTGAAAAAATTAATTTTTGAATTTCCCGCCAACGGGGTCCCGGAGCGTGACCCCATATGCAGTGCAGGTTGCCCACCCACTAGACCTACCCAACGCAAAAGACCGTTTGCAAATCGGCCGCGGCACGCGCGAACCCCATCCGGTTAAAATTACTGCGTTTCGCGCACAATCGCTATATACTCCACACTTTTTTCGCCCGGCCTCAGCCGGGCGAACCCCTACGAGAGCTTATCGTGCGTTCGTCCGTTCGTGCGTTCGTAACGCTCTTAAATCTCGGCGTTGGAAAGTCGTAGGAAGGAGATCTTGGGCTCTACGGAAAGGTCTTGACTCACTGATCATTCAGCTAAGAGACTTCGAAATTCAAAACTTTGAATTACGCGCGCTACAGTAACCGGAAGGTCAAAACTTAAAACGGCTCTAACTCGCTCGTCTTACGTCGTAGAGCGGCGTGCGATAGGTCAAGTAAAAGGCCTCGACGTGCACTTTCATTTGGCATTAAAACTTTTGTTAATTACGCAAACACGCAACACGAAAAGCGACATTCTCGCGTTTTTAAGGCAGAAATCGCTCTAACTCGCTCAGCGTGCGTCGTAGGGAGACGATCTTGGGTTGGTTGGATAGCTCCCGACTCACTGATCATTTGTTCTTCTATTGGTCGAAACTCAAAAGTTTGAATTTCTGGAGCTACAGTAACCCAAAGGTTCAAAACGCAAAACTTATCTAACTCGCTCGTCTTGCGTCATAGAGAGACGATCTTGAGTTCGTTGAATAGATTTCGGCACACTGATAATTCCGTTAAGAGAAGTCGAAATTCAAAAGTTTGAATTGCGCGCGCTACAGTAACCCGAGGGTCCAAAAACACAAAACGGCTCTAACACACTCGTCTTATGTCGTAGAGCGGCGTGCGATAGGTCAACTAAAAGGTCTCGACGTGCTCTTTCACTTGGCGTAAAAATTTTGTTAATTACGCAAACACGCACCACGAAAAGCGACATTCTCGCGTTTTTTGCGTAGAAATCGCTCTAACTCGTTCAGCATGCGTCGTAGAGAGACGATCTTGAGTTGCTGGATAGATCTTGACTCACAGATCATTTGTTCTTCTATTGGTCGAAACTCAAATGTTTGAATATCGCGAGCTACAGTAACCCAAAGGTTCAAACAGCAAATGGGCCCTAACTCGCTCGTCTTACGTTGTAGAGCGCCATTCGTTCGACCGTTTGAAAGCTTACGTTGAGGCAGTTGTTGAACGGTCATTCCTAAAGAAATACTTCTGTTTTTTTAAACCCTTGTCTTACGAACAACTTTGTCTGCTAAAAAAATTAATCCCGGGCGATCCCAATGTTGCCTTGCAACAACCGCTCAGAAATGCGTGTGTCTTGCTTAAAAAATTAATCCCGGGCGATCCCAATGTTGCCCTGCAAGAACCCCTCAGAAAGGAGCGTGTCAAAAGTAGCCCATGAATAGTGGACTCTGGGCGGGCGCGCGTCATATCGGAAAGGCTTCGAAATACTTTACAAAAGTATCCACTCTTTTACTCTTCCACTTTAAAACACTCACAAACCACTCTGTATTAATAAAACAACTCAACTTTTTTAAAACAGCTTGTTGTGGAGTATAAAAATTTGTAGTGCGCAATGATTTGGTGCAACCACTGTTTACGTCTTAGCGGTCTCTTCAAGTGCAAGCCACTCGCCTTGGTGATTAGAGGGAGGCAGGCGGCACAGCAAGCGACGGCGGTCAGTCCGGTAAGCGCGTTGGTCGCTTGTTTCCACTTCGGCTGGCGAAGTGATGAAATTCGAGCTTTGGCATGCCAGCCACTACCGTGCAGTGGCGGATACAGGATTTTGGAATAGGGGAGTGGGAGCGGAATATTTTGAGGCCACAGAGGGGACCAAGGTGCTACAAAAGTGCATCGAAAATCTGCGCCGCAGGCGAAATTTTTTTACAATATTTGCGACTTGCGTTCAAAGCTGCAAAAGTGCTTATAGCGACACAGGCGAAAAGTTTTGTCGATTCTCGCGTTTTTCGGTGCAGAATTGCCTTAAAATAGCGCCGCAGGCGAAAATTTTGCCAATTTCGGCGTCTTCTGTTACAAAAATGCTTCCAAATAGCGCCGCAGGCGAAACTTTTTGGCTATGAACGTACCGCCGAGCAAAATTTTTTTTGCGGTCTGGCCGAATGGGGGGGCGGACACCCCCCCCCCCCCCCCAGATCCGCTACTGATACCGTACCGTACTTCGCAGAATACAGTACCTTCCTGTAAGCAACCGGGGAGCAAACGGCCAGAAATCGATTGAAAGAGAGAAGGCAGACGCCGCAATATTGACAGAACTTGCTGGCGACCACGAGATACTGCAGAGGAGGCCAAGCTCGAGTTTAGCTCCAGAAAGAAGAAGTTCGTAGGAGTACAATTTTGTGGTATTTTGTTGAATAAAGGATAATTTTGTATCTAGTGAATCTGTTGCGCAAACTGGTGCCAGTCATCTACTGATGATGGTCGCGCTGGCACTGCGTGGCTGAGTCTAGATGTAGCGACCGAAACTCAGCTAACGCTTGTCGTCTGAAATATTGAAGTCAAACAAAAATTTTGATGGTACGTAAGCTGTTCTGATACTGTGTGTGTCACGTACGCAATTAGCAGGTAGAACCGCCTGAAATAAAACCCTGTTTGCAATAGATTCCGTTCTAAAGTACAACAAGCACCGCATCGCCAGCACCTAAACCAGTTCCTGGATGGGAACGAGTTGATAATCCTATGTGTCACCCCGGAGAACAGGTCGGCAGCCATCATGGACATCAGCAGAGCCGTAAATGTCTGCGAGAAGAGTCGACGTCGGACGGCGATGACTACGACTCCGACGTAGATGACGACGTTGGGAAACGCCAGGGCGTCCAGAATGTAATGAACGACACAGGATATCGGCAGGGCTTCACAGAACATCTTACTCGGTGTTTGCGTGGTTTGTACCTGGTAGACTATATCGTGGTGTCAAAATATGAAAGTCTAAGCAAATACTCTGATGGTACTGTACGTAAGCTGTTGTACATACTTGTGATACTGTGTGTGTGTGTGTGTGTGTGTGTGTGTGTGTGTGTGTGTGTGTGTGTGTGTGTGTGTGTGTGTGTGTGTGTGTGTGTGTGTGTGTGTGTGTGTGTGTGTGTGTGTGTGTGTGTGTGTGTGTGTGTGTGTGTGTGTGTGTGTGTGTGTGTGTGTGTGTGTGTGTGTGTGTGTGTGTGTGTGTGTGTGTGTGTGTGTGTGTGTGTGTGTGTGTGTGTGTGTGTGTGTGTGTGTGTGTGTGTGTGTGTGTGTGTGTGTGTGTGTGTGTGTGTGTGTGTGTGTGTGTGTGTGTGTGTGTGTGTGTGTGTGTGTGTGTGTGTGTGTGTGTGTGTGTGTGTGTGTGTGTGTGTGTGTGTGTGTGTGTGTGTGTGTGTGTGTGTGTGTGTGTGTGTGTGTGTGTGTGTGTGTGTGTGTGTGTGTGTGTGTGTGTGTGTGTGTGTGTGTGTGTGTGTGTGTGTGTGTGTGTGTGTGTGTGTGTGTGTGTGTGTCGCGTGATCTATCACGACATTCATATTGCAGGAGTCACGACAAGCGGAAGCGCGAGCATGGCACTCACGGTAGCTAGAGCATCGAGAAACATTGTATCATTATCGCATGTCAGGATGGATCAGAAACCCCTCCAGCGGGGTTGGAACCAGCGGGTTAGATTGGCCGTTGTGCAGGGAAGAAGGAAGTCCGGAGACACCACACCGATGGGAGGTGACGACACGTCGTCAGCCGCTGTCCCTTCACTCGACCTGACAGAGCGCCAGAGTCCATTGCGTTGGGTATGTATATGGCTGCAAGCGTGCGTACGTGCATAGGGAAGCAGTGCAGTCAGCCACCTCTTTCACCAGCAGACAAATCAGGCAGTCTTCTTGGTGAACGTCTCTGTGGAAGCGCTGCCTGATGGCGGCCGGCTCGCTGCTGCCGTCATAGTGGAAGACCCTGAGGCAGAGCTTCTCTCCAGCGAAGGTGGGGTGCGAGCGCGTCGACTTTCTGATCACGGAGAGACGGGCCGTCTCCCCTCCTTTGGGAATCACCCCGTAGGGGAAGAGCACTCTAATGGCCGCGTCGCTGTTGGAACTGGCTCGGTAGGCCAGCGAAGCGGCCGGCGACCTGCTTTTCAGCTCGACGTAGGTGCTGGTGTCGCGCCAGTAGCAGGCCCTGACGTCGGCCACGTTGATGGCCACGAGATTGGCGCCGCCGCCCAGCGCCGCCTGCTGCTGCTGCTGCTGGGCCATGACCTGCAAGCAATCTCCCTCTATCTCTCTCTCTCCCTCTCTCATTTTCCATTCCTCGCATTTGATTCCATTTCTCATCTTCCATTCTCATTTTCTTCCTCGTGATTTTGATCGTCGTTTCTTGGCGCGGCCCGATGATTTCCAGCGGCGGGTAGCAACGGATGGCTCTCGCGTGGTTGGTGACGGATTTGAAACCCACCCCGTACCCAACAAGCTTGTTGAAGACTTTGACCGAGACGACACTCTCTTCGTCCTGTCTCGCCTCCGCTTGCAGTGGGTCGGCGCTTGCCAACGTGTTGTCCGCGTGGTCGGCGGAGACAGACATGGCTGTAAGCAGCCCAGTATGAGCCAACGACACCGACGACGAAAGACGGCGACAGCTGCATTTCCGCCGCAGCCACACCTGTAACGGGGGGGGGGGGGGGGGAGGCTAGCCAGGAAGCCCCCCCCCCCCCTACCGCCCCCCCACCCACCACGTGAAAGTCCCCCTCCCAAAATTGGAAAAACTTTTGCCTGCGGCGCTTAAATATGGCCAAATTTTCGCTTGTGGCGCTATATTTTGGCTGCTTACACCCAAAATTAAGCTGTTTCTGGCATTTTACTCTATTTTAGTTCTATTAGACAAGCAGAAGTTCACTGCTACCTTGCATGGAATCTGGTTGATTCCCCGTCCATCCCCTAAGGCGTCCGGCGACGGTTCTTGTGGTGCAACCGAGTCCCGAGTGAACGTTTGCAATTCTCCACTTTTCCTCATTTTGAAATTCAAAACAACTAATCGAAAGAATGGCCTCTGGTGAACTTCAGACGCATGGTAAACCTAATTGCAACGTGGAAAGAGCGGGAATCTCTCTGACTGGCCAAAAGCAGAACACACGCTGTGCGCGTCGTCGCTCACTGGTCACGCACAAAGCGCGCCAAACGGAGTTTTGAACTGTCATAAGCAGTACTGCCAGATTCAAAATTCAAACGAACGTCAAATTGCAGTGATTTCAGCTACGTCAGACAACGATGGCATTAGAGTCTGACCCTGCAGGCAGAAAGGAAGTTAATGCCGGTGCAAGATGACTATCGGGCCACTCACTGTACGGTACGCCGAAATCTGCCTATCGAGTTCTTTAGATCTTATTGCGGTCGAGCGGTATCGTCATCGTGCAAGCGCAAAGGGTCTTCTCCCCCCCCCCCCCCCGCAGTTTATTTAGTCCATCTCTCCTCCGTCCGCGCTCTAGCGTGCGTGCGTGTAGAAGGAAGTCTACAATCACTGTGGTTGTGCACCTGCCTGCCTAACTGTTTTAACGAAGCGACCGATAATACCGTAGATCTGTTCGCTTGTTTCGCTTTGCTTCTTGCTCATGAAGACGTCCTCACTTTAAACAATCGAAGCAGAACAGCCCGAGCTATGACACTGTGCCTCTCCTCTTGAGGCTTCATTCAGGGGGTACTGCAGAGTGGCAGTGTCATAGCTTATTCGCCTTAGAATTGTGCTTGTTAGCACTCCGACTTGAAAAGGCGGAGTGCTATAGTCGAGGCACCGATTTCATAATCCGTTTTCCATCGATAACTTTCGCGTGGTTGATCCGATTGGGAAACGGTTTTTTTTTCGCCCGGCCTCAGCCGGGCGAACCCCTACGAGAGCTTATCGTCCGTTCGTCCGTCCGTTCGTCCGTTCGTTCGTCACGCTCTCAGATCTCGGCGTTGGAACGTCGTAGGAAGGAGATCTTGGGCTTTATGGATAGGTCTCGACTCACTGGTAATGTCGCTAAGAGACTTCGAAATTCAAAAGTTTGAATTGCGCGCGCTACAGTACCCCGAAGGTCAAAACGGAAAACGGCTCTAACTCGCTCGTCTTACGTCGTAGAGCGGCGCGCGATAGGTCAACTAAAAGGTCTCGACGTGCTCTATCGTTTGGCATTAAAATTTTTTTTAATTACGCAAACACGCAATACGAAAAGCGACATTCTTGCGTTTTTGACGCAGAAATCGCTCTAGGTCACTCAGCGTGCGTCGTAGAGAGACGGTGTTAAGTTGGTTGGATAGTTCTCGACTCACTGATCATTTGTTCTTCTATTGGTCGAAACCCAAAAGTTTGAATTTCGCGCGCTACAGTAACCCAAAGGTTCAAAACGCAAAACTTCTCTAACTCGCTCGTCTTCCGTCGTAAAGAGGCGATCTTGAGGTCGTTGAATAGGTTTCGGCACACTGATCATTCCGTTAAGAGAAGTCGAGATTCAAAAGTTTGAATTTCGCGAGCTACAGTAACTCAAAGGTTGAAACAGCAAAGCGACTCTAACTCGCTCGTCTTACGTCGTAGAGCGGCGTGCGATAGGTCTACTAAAAGGTCTCGACGCGGTCTTTCGTTTGGCATAAAACATTTTCTAAATTACGCAAACACGCAACACGAAAAACGACATTCTCGCGTTTTTAACACAGAAATCGCTCTACCTCGCTCAGCGTGCGTCGTAGAGAGACGGTGTTAAGTTTGTTGGATAGGTCTCGACTCACTGATGATACGGAACCGATTTTCAAAAATATTTTTCCGGCTACCGTACCCCCGGCCGGGTTCAAAATTTGAAGTATGTCTCTGTTGACAGAATCGCAGTTGGAGTCGATTTCGGTGCTTTCGAGGGCGCTGATTCCGAATGCGGCACTCGTTTTGCGATGCGGACCAGGATTTGCGACTTTTCGTCGACAATTGGGGCACCTTAGCCATGTTTTGTCGAAACCCTAAGCGTGGGGACTGTTCGGTGCAATATCCAATTTCGGGCATTCTGTGCTGTTGACAAAGTCGGCATTGGTGCTGCTGCGCTTCAGACAGACGAAATCGGCACTGGTAAGGAAGTTTCAACAACTGCTGTTGCAAAGAAGTTTCTTTCCACTACTCCTTATGACCAGGTATATATGACCGTGGTACAGTTCTGCTGTGCGCCGGCATGTGTTGGTGCGGGAAATTTGCGCAAGTATTCTCCATAGGGTTAGGCCGCTGCAGTAATTGCTTCGTCTTTGTTTCCGTACCGCGCTCTCTCGTTCCCGCGCTTTGCTGCCGCAGACGCTCGATTGCGTAAGCGTGTTTCGTGGCGCGCGTGTCTAGCGTACAGATATCCAGCTGTGCGCGCGTCCCGTGGTGCGGACGCTCGATTGCGTAAGCCTGTTTAGTGGCGCGCCTATCTAGATCTACTGCATAGATAGCCAGCTAGCTGTGCGCGCCCGCTTCTTTGTCTGTCCAGTGCGGTGTGTTGCGTTCCGATTTCGAGTTATTCGTAAGGTAGCAGTTTCCAGAAACTCGATCTCTAAAGAAGTCGTGCCTCGGTGTCGTTTTGCTTTGGCTTTGGAAGTGTTGTGCTGTTCTGAAAGTTCCGAAAACCGGTAAAACTGTCCGCCGAAGTTGTCTGTCTTCGTCGTACAGTGGAATGGCACAGAGCGCCGAGCGAGAAGGGCGGCGTCAGCAAGAAGGCAGCTTCTTCCAGAGGGAAAGTCGCCGTTTCAAAGAGCGCCCAGAAAAAGCAAAGGGAAAGCGCGAAGGGAAGGGAGTCTCCTTCGCCCAGTCCTCCCAGGACCAGAAATTCCCCTGTCAAGCCGAAGAAGAAGGTCGGTCGGCCTCGTGTACTTACCGTCATATTTCTCCAGTCACTACATCTTGTTTTATGCCGAACTTCATATTAGAATGTAATTTTTTCCGTGCCCATTTCAATTTTTCACTCAAGCTCAAGCTTCTTGGTAAATTTCATTCGAATTTTTATATGAGATTGGCCACCCGCTCACTGGAGAAGAATATTAACTGCCTGAGGGCCGACTATAATGCTCTGGAGGCGAACGTCCTCGTTCTAGCTGAGTCTACAGCCTCCGTTGGCAGGGAGCGACGGAGAGCGTCGTCCTGAGAAGACCCTTCAGACAGCGACGGGAATACGAGGTCCTCAATTTTACTCAATTTCAAAGAAGTTTACTTTAATGGACTTCTGGGGGGGGCACTTGCGCCGAACACCCCCCCCCCCCCCCCGGGACACGCTTGTTGTCGTTCCATTGCCTTCGTTGTCCTCACCGCCGCCGTTGTAAACTTGTAATCTTGCAGAACAGACGACGCTTTCAGAATTGTGGGTCCTGACAAGATTGAGCAATTTCTCTCTCTCCAACTGGCTGGACTGATAGACATGCGCGAGACGGAGGCGAAACTGCTGAGACACTGGACGGCGGACAACCTAAACATAGAGTGGACCCAGAAATACAGGAATAGGCGGACTTTTCGCGTGAAAAATCTCCCCTCCTTCCCTCCAGGTATCTATCTATCTTCTTTGATGCAAGCCAGCGCGCATTCTAGATCTCAGCATATTTCCGTCTTCAGGATTGTCAATTAGCCCGCAAACTCTGTTCTATTTGAATTGGGACGGCGGCAAGGAGACCGAAAGACGCTTCCATCACGTGTGCAGCTTGGTGGACAGCAACTGTGAGCCAACTTTTTCTCTCAACCCCAGCCGGGCGACACTGAGAGCTAGGCATGCGTGCGTTCACCCGTCCGTGTGTGAAACGGTTTTAGAAATTCAAATTTTAGATTTTCAAATTAAAATTAGCGAAATTCAAACTTTTGAGTCTCGATTTGTATGTGCATGTATGTGCACCTTCCCCCCCCCCTCTGCCTCGAATAAGCCCCCACCATCCAAGACATCCCCCCTCTAGACGAAGATTGAAAATAAGCCCCCCCCCCAAAACGAGAAACCCGCGTTGAATGTGTTTCGCCATGCCCTCGTACGTGTGACTGACCTTATTGTTGTTGCAGGTGACGGATGGCTTGGTGAACGGCATGGAGGGCTGCGTGAAGTTCGTTCAACCGACTAAGCGCACCGTCTGGGTGCAGTTCTCGGAAGAGGACACGGGCCGCCGACACGGCCTACAACCTCTTGGCCGCACTCAGGAGACGATACGGAGACCACAACTTCCCCTGCCAAGCCGAAGAAGAAGGTCGGTCGGCCTTCAAAACACAGAAGCAGCAAAGAAGTGGACAAAACAGCGGTAGAGGGGAAGCGAAGCAAGAGTCAAAAGAGAGCGGCCGTCAGCGGTTCACAGAGCTCTTCAAGGCTGTCTCCGAAGCTCCCAGCGCTGCGGATCGAAGCTACCACAGAAGACAGTTCGAGTGATGCAGAAGGCGACGACAATGAAGAAGAAGAGGAGGAGACGCTGAAACTGAACGACGCTTCGCGCGCTCTGGAGGAAGAAGAGCTTCTCTCCTTCCTTCCCTCCCTCTCTCTCCCTCCCTCCCTCTCCCTCTCTACAGGCGGAGGACGAGCGCAGTCTCTCCCACATTCCCTACATGGACAATCTCACTCCCAAAGAGGAGGAAGAGTTCGGAAAGAGGCAGAGAGAGCTGTACGACGAAGGCATAGACGGCACGAGAACTGACTGCGACAAGTTCATCAGTCAGAGAATGCTCTACGACCTCTTGGCCGCACTCAGGAGACGATACGGAGACCAGAAATTCCCCTGTCAAGCCGAAGAAGAAGGTCGGTCGGCCTTCAAAACACAGAAGCAGCAAAGAAGTGGACAAAACAGCGCTAGAAGGGAAACGAAGCAAGAGTCAAAAGAAAGCGGTCGTCAGCGGTTCATAGAGCTCTTCAAGGCTGTCTCGGAAGCTCCCAGCGCTGCGGATCGAAGCTACCACAGAAGACAGTTCGAGTGATGCAGAAGGCGACGACAATGAAGAAGAAGAAGAGGAGACGCTGAAACTGAAGACCCTTCAGAAGTCCTAAGAAGACCCTTCAGACAGCGATGGGAATACGAGGTGAACTACTGTTTTGTTGGGATACGGTAACTTCCCTTCCCTCCCCCCCCCCCTCTCCCTTGAATAAGCCCCCACCGTTCAAGAATTCCCCCCCCCCCCTCTAGACGAAAGTTGAAAATAAGCCACGCGATGGGTTGAAAGTTCTGCGCGCACATTAATACACGTGTACTTACCGTCATATTTCTCCAGTCACTACATCTTGTTTTATGCCGAACTTCATATTAGAATGTAATTTTTTCCGTGCCCATTTCACTTTTTCACTCAAGCTTAAGCTTCTTGGTAAATTTCATTCGAATTTTTAGGCTATGAGATTGGCCACCCGCAAGCAGAATGAGGAGGAGGTCAGGGAACACATTCAGACCATGCCTCCCAATAAGTGCGGGGGCTCTGCCTGCATCCTCAAGGTGGCCATTGGCCTCAGAGTGGATCTGATCAAGAACATTGACGTGAGTAGTGAATGAGCATAATTGGATGATTGGTTTTGTGTAACCGATGAATTGTCTATGTGTAGCACTGTAGAAGAGTGACTGATGTTATTGTTGTTGCAGTCATCTTCTGATCCTGCCAGAGTGGAGCTGTGACGCGAGAGGGCCCTGCAGGAGTTCGACACGGTGGAAGAGGACCAGGAGAAGCAGAGGAAGAAGATGCTGCCGGTTGGTTTTGTCTAGTTGTGTGCATTGGACAGGATGGAATGGGAGTTGCACGCTTGCATTTGGCTGCAACAGATGTGTGATTGGTGGCCGCCTAACTGCGCTTCATATTTTCATTCGCATGAGGTGGTTCCCAATACATGTTTGTGCGCTGTGTGTTTACCTATTTGCCGAAATGAATCCTGAAGGTTAGCCACTTCTATTGCAGAGTCTGTGGACCAGCAATCGCCAATACATTTATGACTCGTGAAGAGCAGCAGGAGTACAGGGGTCTTCTCGAGGGAAAGGTGGTGATGCTGCGCCTAGTGGACCCTTCAGACAGCGACGGGAATACGAGGTGAACTACTGTTTTGTTGGGATACGGTAACTTCCCTTCCCTCCCCCCCCCCCTCTCCCTCGAATAAGCCCCCACCGTTCAACAATCCCCCCCCCCCCTCTAGAAGAAAGTTGAAAATAAGCCACGTGATGGGTTGAAAGTTCTGCGCGCACATTAATACACGTGTACTTACCGTCATATTTCTCCAGTCACTACATCTTGTTTTTTGCCGAACTTCATATTAGAATGTAATTTTTTCCGTGCCCATTTCAGTTTTTCACTCAAGCTTAAGCTTCTTGGTAAATTTCATTCGAATTTTTAGGCTATGAGATGGGCCACCCGCAAGCAGAATGAGGAGGAGGTCAGGGAACACATTCAGACCATGCCTCCCAATAAGTACGGGGGCGCTGCCTGCATCCTCAAGGTGGCCGTTGGCCTCAGAGTGGATCTGATCAAGAACATTGACGTGAGTAGTGAATGAGCATAATTGGATGATTGGTTTTGTGTAACCGATGAATTGTCTATGTGTAGCACTGTAGAAGAGTGACTGACGTTATTGTTGTTGCAGTCATCTTCTGATCCTGCCAGAGTGGAGCTGTGACCCGAGAGGGCCTTGCAGGAGTTCGACACGGTGGAAGAGGACCAGGAGAAGCAGAGGAAGAAGATGCTGCCGGTTGGTTTTGACTAGTTGTGTGCATTGGACAGGATGGAATGGGAGTTGCACGCTTGCATTTTGCTGCAACAGATGTGTGATTGGTGGCCGCCTAACTGCGCTTCACATTTTCATTCGCATGAGGTGGTTCCCAAGACATGTTTGTGCGCTGTGTGTTTACCTATTTGCCGAAATGAATCCTGAAGGTTAGCCACTTCTATTGCAGAGTCTGTGGACCAGCAATCGCCAATACATTGATGGCTCGTGAAGAGCAGCAGGAGTACAGGGGTCTTCTCGAGGGAAAGGTGGTGATGCTGCGCCTAGTGGACCCTTCAGACAGCGACGGGAATACGAGGTGAACTACTGTTTTGTTGGGATACGGTAACTTCCCTTCCCTCCCCCCCCCCCTCTCCCTCGAATAAGCCCCCACCGTTCAAGAATTACCCCCCCCCCCCCCCCCTCTAGACGAAAGTTGAAAATAAGCCACGTGATGGGTTGAAAGTTCTGCGCGCACATTAATACACGTGTACTTACCGTCATATTTCTCCAGTCACTACATCTTGTTTTATGCCGAACTTCATATTAGAATGTAATTTTTTCCGTGCCCATTTCAGTTTTTCACTCAAGCTTAAGCTTCTTGGTAAATTTCATTCGAATTTTTAGGCTATGAGATTGGCCACCCGCAAGCAGAATGAGGAGGAGGTCAGGGAACACATTCAGACCATGCCTCCCAATAAGTACGGGGGCGGGCGCTGCCTGCATCCTCAAGGTGGCCGTTGGCCTCAGAGTGGATCTGATCAAGAACATTGACGTGAGTAGTGAATGAGCATAATTGGATGATTGGTTTTGTGTAACCGATGAATTGTCTATGTGTAGCCCTGTAGAAGAGTGACTGACGTTATTGTTGTTGCAGTCATCTTCTGATCCCGCCAGAGTGGAGCTGTGACCCGAGAGGGCCTTGCAGGAGTTCGACACGGTGGAAGAGGACCAGGAGAAGCAGAGGAAGAAGATGCTGCCGGTTGGTTTTGACTAGTTGTGTGCATTGGACAGGATGGAATGGGAGTTGCACGCTTGCATTTTGCTGCAACAGATGTGTGATTGGTGGCCCACTCAAGCTTAAGCTTCTTGGTAAATTTCATTCGAATTTTTAGGCTATGAGATTGGCCACCCGCAAGCAGAATGAGGAGGAGGTCAGGGAACACATTCAGACCATGCCTCCCAATAAGTACGGGGGCGCTGCCTGCATCCTCAAGGTGGCCGTTGGCCTCAGAGTGGATCTGATCAAGAACATTGACGTGAGTAGTGAATGAGCATAATTGGATGATTGGTTTTGTGTAACCGATGAATTGTCTATGTGTAGCACTGTAGAAGAGTGACTGACGTTATTGTTGTTGCAGGTGACGGACGGCTTGGTGAACGGCATGGAGGGCTGCGTGAAGTTCGTGCAACCGACTAAGCGCACCGTCTGGGTGCAGTTCTCGGAAGAGGACACGGGCCGCCGACACGGCCTACAACCTCTTGGCCGCACCCCGACCCGCCTCTGTCGAGTTGTGGGGCGCCAGAGACTGCAAGGTGCGCGCCGTCGACACTGCCACTGTTTGGTACGTCGCTTGCGACAGACTTCACCTACTCTTGCCCATACCCAGAGAGCTCTTGCAGAAGACCCTGCGCGCCATCAGATGCGGACTACAGGGTGTGGGCCGCCTGACTCGTGAAGAGCAGCAGGAGTACAGGGGTCTACTCGAGGGAAAGGTGGTGATGGTGCGCCTAGTGGACCCTTCAGACAGCGTTTGCGTGTGCGGCGTCGATTGAGTGTGTTTGCGCTCATTGTTGTTCTTTGATCTCGTGTTTTGTAGAGGTCGCATTTCGAACTACAGATGGTGAACTGGCGAATTTTGGCATGAATTGCCGTCGTACAAGTCCCTTTGTCGTACCTTGCTTTTGCTGTTTTGTTTTGTTGCGTAGCCGCTTGTTGAGTCGTATTTCTGGGTCTGGTCTGTTATTATTGCAGTCGGTCGCTGCGGCACTTGTTGATGTAAGTTGATGTTGTAGTTGTAGAGTTCCAATGAGTATGCACACGCAGCTGAAGTGCGAGAACCAGTTTGGTGAAACGTTTAGGAAGGCTTGAGTGTGTGTGCGCTTTTGTGACAGTGGTGTGACCATTCAGCGTTCTCTCGTTGCCACGCTCTGCTGGCGCGGACACTCGATTGCGCGGACGCTCGAACGTCAAACATGAATTTCTTTGTCAAAATTTTCAAGGTAGAGTAAGGAATGGTAACGTTGATGACGTGTCAGTCGTTGTGCCTGTGTCGCGCGTTTCGCCGGTGAAACGAGAAACCCGCGTCGACTGTGTTTCGCCGTGCACTCGTACGTGTGCTCGCGCATCTCCTCGTTGATAGAGAGAAGACTAAGTCGAGACTCTCAAAAGTCGAGGTCGCGTTCGATGGAACGAATAATGTGGCCGTCGACTTCCACTTCTCTCTTCCGGATGGAAAGAAGGAGGGCCACGATCGACTGTCGCAAGAGAAGGCCGTCGCCTTCCTCGGTCGTACCATGCTTTTGCTGTTTTGCTTTGTTGCGTAGCCGCTCGTTGAGTCGTACTTCTGGGTCTGGTCTGTTATTACTGCAGTCGGTCACTGCGGCACTTGTCGTTGCACATTGATATTGTAGTTGTAGAGTTCCAATGAGTATGCACACGCAGCTGCAGCGCGAGAGCCGGTTTGGTGAAGCGTTTAGGAAGGCTTGAGTGTGTGTGCGCTTTTGTGACAGTGGTGCTGTGTGAAAGTGTGTCACGGTGATGTGGCTGGTGCCTGGAATATGAAAAATGCGCGCGGTAACGGCACATATTAAACCAAATAGCGCAATATGTCGGGGTATCACTTCTAGCGAAGTTCGACTTGCCTAATAGGTGTAATGCCTTCGTATACTGTAGTCCCAACAAGTCGGAGTGCTTCTATGCAGGGGCTCCTGCACGTAATCCTTGTTTTGCTCTTGAATCGCGCACAATCGCGCACAACACACAGGTGGCTGGATGAAACCGAGCGTGGAGGGGTGGGGGGGGGGGGGGGGTTCACTGTCGTAATGGGCGCCGCCCCCCCCCCCCCCCCCAAGCGGGGAAAGCATCCCCTTCCGCTAGGCGACAAAACTGCCATGTGGAATCAGTTTACGCATCCCGATCCTTAGGTACATACAATTAGAAGTTCGGATTTACATTTCGAATTTTCACAAGGTTCGGTCACTTTTTCATAACGGATTAATAGTGTTTGTGCACTAACAGTACACACATTAGTCGGCAACAAGTGAAGTCTTTGATCTACGAATGCAACCGGTATCTTCACACCACCATTTTCCGTATATTTCAACAGTTTTCGATTCCCGCAACGACGTGTTCCGTAGAGTGCAAAGCGAAATTTTTGAAACGTAAGGTCACCATCCTTCCAAATAACAATTATGGATCACTTTCGTTCACATGCCCTTCAGCTGAAGTTCGTATCAAGACTCAAGTCTCCCACATGTCTCCGTGAGTGTTGACAGAAAACATGCAGTGGGCGTCATTTCTCGACTCTAATACGGCGACCAGATGGGCTTAATGGAAGCATTACTGTTACACAACCGCCCGAGACGCTGTTTTCACTTCAGGTCACTGTGTTAGGGTGTTGGCATCCGTCTTCGTCTTCCACCCAAACTCTGTGTTGCCTGACAATGCACCATAGAGTGCACACGCACTCAGGCCCCCTCCTCCACTCTTGCTACATAGTTCCAATCGTGTAGGATCCTGCATAATCCTTCGTTGGGGATTATGGGCGGCTTTGGAAGGCGCCAGAGAGACGACCGAACTTCGACCGATGGAGTGGAGAGGATTGGACCCAAACATCCGTCCATTAGACGTTTCCGGCGGGCCAAAGAATAGCCCGACGCGTTGCTAGAACGTGAATGTGCACGTGGACTAGCAATACAGTACGTGCCAAATAGAGAACCGACTCCCTGTCTAAGTCTAATGAAACACAATCAAACAATACTATGTGCAGCTACTACATATAGGTATACGAAACGCTTGCACGCAGCACCATGAAGCTACCTACACAACACATCATGCGCACAATTGACACTGTTGTGATAGCCTCCGAAATGCGTACATACCTACCACAATTGTCTGAAGGTGCACCGTTATAGTTCTCGATGACTGTATATGCATGAGATTAAACTTCTCTGTGCCACACAAAATGACGCACGCAGAGCCTCCAGAATCCATTAGTCCAGCTCTGCCTTGTTGGGACAGTCGCTTATCGGAGGATTGGAGAGAAATGGGAGAAGTCACACCACTCTGCCGCTGCATAAAGTTGATGGGGACGTGCCGAGCCGACGCACTTGCAGTCACTCACTCTTCTACAGTCTACCCTCTATCCCTTCGGTGGAGGGATTTTTTTTCAAGGGATTTTTTCCAAGGGATTTCTGCTCCAATTTGCCCTATCAATAATCTTTTGATGGTTGTGAATTACCAACACATCGTGGCGTGCATTACTTCGCTGTTACGAACACTAAATCAGTACTTTGGATATAAATTCTAGGTGCCCAACAACAACAGCTCAGCCCGTCGACACTGGATGGCATTACCAACACATCGTGACGCGCATTGCTTCACTGTTACAAACACTAAATCACCGCTTTGGCTACAAATTCTAGGTCACCCAACAATGACAGCGCAGTACATCAACACTGGATGGTATTACCAACACATCATGACGTGCATTGCTTCGCTGTTACAAACACTGAATCAGCACTTTGGGTGCAAATTCTAGGTTGCCCAACAATAACAGCATGGTCTGTCAACACTGGATGGCATTACCAACACATCGTGACGTGATTGCTTCGCTGTTGCAAACACTAAATCAGCACTTTGGATGCAAGTTCTAGGTTGCCCAACAAATGACAGCGCAGTCCGTCAACACTTGATGGCATTACCAACACATCGTGACGTGCATTGCTTTGCTGTTACAAACACGAAATCACCACTTTGGATACAATTTCTAGGTCGCCCAACAATAGCAGACAGCGCAGTCCATCGACGCTGGATGGCATTATTACCAACACGTTGTGACGTGCATTGCTTCGCTGTTACAAACACTAAATCACCACCTTGGATACAAATTCTAGGCCACCCAACAATGACAGTGCAGTCCATCAACACTGGATGGCATTACCAACACATCATGACATGCATTGCTTTGCTGTTACGAAATCTAAATCACCCCTTTGGATACAAATTCTAGGTCACCCAAAAATAACAGCGCAGTCCGTCAACACTGGATGCATCACCAACACATCATGACATGCATTGCTTCGCTGCTACGAACACCAAAGCACCGCTTTGGATACAAATTCTAGTTCACCCAACAATGACAGCGCAGTCCATCAACACTGGATGGCATTACCAACACATCATGACATGCATTGCTTTGCTGATGCGAAAACTAAATCACCACTTTGGATACAAATTCTAGATCACCCAACAATAACAGCGCAGTGCATCGACACTGGACAGCATGACCAACACATTGTGACATGCACTGCTTTGCTGTTACAAACACTAAATCACCACTTTGGATACAAATTCTAGGTCACCCAACAATAACAGCACAGTCCAGTGACACTGGATGGCATTATCAACACATCATGACGTGTATTGCTTTGCTGTTGCAAACACTAAATCACCACTTTGGATACAAATTCTAGGTCACCCAACAATAACAGCGCAGTCTGTCGACACTGGGTGGCATCACCAACACATCATGACATGCATTGCTTTACTGTTACGAACACTAAATCACCACTTTGGATACAATTTTTAGGTCACCCAACAATAACAGCGCAGTCCGTCGACAATGGATGGCATTACCAACACATGGTGACGTGCATTGCTTCACTGTTACGAACACTAAATCACCACTTTGGATGCAAATTCTAGGTCACCCAACAATAACAGCACAGTCCATCAACACTGGATGGGATCACCAGCCACTTCTCTGGTTTGAATTCTAGGCGGACAGTAATTCTAGAGACCGTTCTACTTTGCCAAGCGTCGCTTTTGCAGACTACTGTAGATCTGCTTATATGTAGTTCTCTCTATGCACACGCACACAAGCCTCTTCCACCCACGCACGTCTCTGGAGGTCGTAGTGGACCATGCGGAAGTTGGTGTTGGAGTAGGCGTCGTTGCCCGCCTGCGTCAACTTGACGTCGTGCATCCAGCACTCGAAGTCGTCCGTGTCATAGGTCATGGAGAGACAGTCGGGCTCCGCTATGCAGGCCGCCTTGCACAGCTCGAGTGTGGTGGCCCCGGGGGCGGGATTGATTGCGCCAGCCTTGGTGGAGCTCCCGCCGATGGAGTAGTCTGGTGTAGGGTGCCAGTTCTCGTCTGAAGGAGGAAGGGGGCACGCATTTGTGTGTAGCTTGAGATGGACACTAAACGCAGTTGTTGCAACGTGCTGTGAATCCTTCAATAAGCCCCCCTCCTGACCTCGTCCATGGACACCGTAAATACTCCATTACTGATATCGCCCATGTGCACGTCGTCTTTGAAGTTTGAGAAGGGGCTTACTGAACCAAATGGCAGTTGATGACTCACGACAAGTGGCCTGGTAGGTCGGCTGTGATCCATTGTGTCTCCACATTCCAGTGGTGTAGTCGCAAGCCAGTTCCAGTTGACTCTCCCCGATCGGTGGGGCTTCTTTACTACCGTCGAGGTGGTACAGCACCTGAAGGAGACAGTCATTCAGTATCGCCGCTATGAATGCGTACAGCATTGTCAAATTACACACAACCTCTGCGTGATACAGTAGTGGGCAAGCGACAGTCAGTGTGTCCCAAGCCATCTGTCCAGTTGCAGTGATCGTCGGAGTCACATAGGACGTTCCAGAGCCATCTGAGTCGATCTGCAGAATGGGAAAGCACTGGCGTCCCAGGTGCTCCCAATGGACGTTGTTGGCCACTGGACAAGGGTCTTGTTGGCTTTCAGCGGCGTTGCCAAAGCCAATGTCGCGCTTGAAGCACAGTTCGCCGTTTCTGAAGTCCACTGAGAGGCAGCGAGTGTCATTCTTGCAGCTGCTGAGGCAGTCTTCCAAGGTGGAGATCCCTGAAACGTTTCGACCAGTTTGAGTAGTGATAGAAGAGGCTACTGTAGTTGCGCAGGGCTGTATGTACCGTACCCTGCACTGGACTGCCAGCGTAGTCGTGGCCTTCGACGCAGACTCCTCTGGTGCGATTGAACAACGGGTCCTGATGTTCTAGAGAGGAATATGTGCCTTGTCTAGCCAGGCACTTGTGTAACTGCGTACTGCATGCAGTAATGCCCACCGCAAGTGATGTGGTTGACCAATTGGCCGCTGTAGCTCCAGTCCCCAGTGGTACCACAACTGACGTCGTCTACTGAAGTGTCGACAGCTAGTGTTTCCATCGATGGCGTCCCAGTTTGGTAGGCGACGATCGCTGTGCTGCCAGACGGACATCCAACTGTTGCCACCGTACCAACAGGATAGACGTTCATGTAACTGCTTCTGTCGTAGGACGCTGGAGTGACAACTGGGGCCATGTCGCCTCCACTGGCGAATGCGGGCACGGCCAGGCAACCTGTGCCGACTGAACGTGACAGCTACGCCTGTCCGGGTACGTGGAACTTCCTGCAACTCTCGCCTCACCGTCCGCTGGGTTGCGACCGATGAAGTAAAGGCCGGCGAAATCGGTGTCAGCGACCATTGAAGTTCTCAGCAGCTCTTCGTCTCTGTAGAAGAGACAGCGGTCTTTGCTGGAGTCGATGGCGAACGCTCCACAGTCGTCGTCGGTGAAGCAGTGAACCGAGCAGACTGCTGAAGTAGAAGTTTCGTGGAATCTTGTTGTGACAACATGTTTTCAATGGTTCTGCTTCTAAATCGCCACCCACCTGGCATTCTATACGCTTTGACTTCCAGTGCGCCAAGAAGATTTGTACCAGGGGCGAAAAGGCGCCTGTACTTTCCGACAGACTTGTAGACCTTCCCAGTTAATGGAGCGGTCCGCTTCAAATGGCCTGCAAGAATGTAGCAATGCTGTGGCAATTCTGGGTAGTGGCAAACGTTTCAACTCTAAAGGTTCCACTCACTATTCGCCACATGAACAGCCGTCTTCTGACCAAATTCCGTGCACGGACGGATTAACCCTTTGATCGCTGTTGTCCGATAGCATTTGCCTTCACCGAGAGTGAAGGTAAACGAGGTGCATCGCGCCCCTTCTGCCTCGCAGAGAAGTCGACACAATTCCATGGACCATTCGTTGGAGATTCGCTGGTAGGAAGTGATTGGGTAACAAGCGTCCATGGGTGTGGCCCAAGAGGCTAGAATTGGTGTGGCTATAAAGTCTGAAGTTAATAAAACGTAGCACGTTATAGAATTCTAGACCACTACAGTCTTCTACAAGTCTCCAGTAATTCCCCTTCTGTAATAATTCTCCCAAGGATTTGCTCAAATCTACAGAATGAAAGAATAGTTCCTAGGTCTCCACCTAATAATGAGAATTGTGCAGAAAATAGTGCCGATTAGTGTGGAGCGGATATAACCTGCATGATTACAGTACCCCTAACGACGAGTAACCGCAAATCTATCGAGTTTGATTTGTACGATTTTGAAGCATTGAAATATTAATCCTCCCTGGAATTACTAGAAGATATACGGCAAGCGTTGAACGGAAGCCTGTCACAAATGTTTTATAAGTGTACTTACATCCAAAGTTGGCCTCTGCCCTCTCCATTAGAATGCTGTCCAACGTTGTCTGATCTATATCCCCAGTCGGTATGTCGACTTTCTTAGTCGCGCTGAGCTCGCACGCGCCATCCGAATGATAGACGATCGTGCGACAGTCGAAGCCCTTCTCCTGTTCGCAGCTTGACACGCAGCTTTCAATTGACGTTCCGTTGATTCTCAAGTCTGAGTAGCCATCAACTAGACTTGCGCTGATCGCTGGCTGCCAGACGACTTTGGCGGCACATAGCGCTGTGAAAACTTGCACCAACAAAACTGAATTCAGCATGCTGAACGCGATCGAAAATGTGTCTCTATCTCTCTTGTTGATGTCAGTTCGCGGGGAGTTCGATAGAAGAGTCTGAGAGGCGAGCGGCGTCAAAACAAAATCCCCGGCCGTCAAGTCGTCGCCATGGCCTCTCCATGGAACGGGGGGCGCCGGCCGAAAAGGCGGAAACGCCACGGCACCGACAGGTGCGAACGAACGGACGTCACTCGCGACCTGGGACTGAATATGTCCGGTGTTGTTGTTGATTTCGCTGGAAGTTTACATGCCCGCTGAAACCACAAAGACTACAGAATTGTGCTGGGAAGTGAGCGTAGAGTCCGGGGCGGAATCTGAAGCTCACGTGCCACAGTTACTACTGCGCTGTAAACATTTGACTATTGCGTACATACGTGATCGAAGCGACTTCAGCTGTCAGTCACGTCACACTTGGGCTACTGCACCAGTCTATACATGAGCTGCTGTTTTGAGCGCGCACTCTGCTTAGGTTGAGAACTTTGACTACCTATTGAATGCTTAAAATATGACGCCATGGCGATTGTACTCATCGTCCCGACGCGAGTTGAATGTTTCAATGTGGGACGCATACTGTTTTGCCAGCTCTGATGCCGTCTGACGTTGGGGTGCGTCATGGCGCAACCGCAATACAGGCTGCTAGAGCTTAGAATACTGTCTTTTCTCGAACCTCAACCGCTCCAGTGCAACCTCATAACGGATGTCCTATACACGCAACCATCACTAGTAGTGTACCATCTGACAACGCAGTGAAGCAGAATCCTTCTGATGAAAGCCGTCTACTGTACGTACACAATTGAGGTAGAATCCGGATCACGGGGTCTATTCACAGGCCAGGCGTCCCACTTGCTGTCCATTGACGTACCACTTGTCCATCGCGCCGCAGACCAGGTCTCCGGTCAGCGCTGCTGCTGGTCCACCCATATCATAGACTGCAAGAGTCCCGGTCTTGCAAACAGGCGTTGCAATAGCCCCGGACGGGTAGCGGTCGTTGGTTCCGCCGCTGTAGGTGGTCGTGTCGAACTGCAGGTGGCTGGAGTCGAAGCCGTCGTTCATCAGGCGCTCCACGCCGTGGCACTCTTCCCCTGAGGAGGAGAAGGAGGATTTGAAAGGACACACTACACTACTGCCTGGATGAGCCGGGACAATTCAGAGAGCATCCTTTGTCCCAACTTCCTTCCTATCCAAATAGCAATTTTGGGCCGTCTGTATGACTGCATGTGAAAATTCACCGAACTCGATGGACAATTCTACAGCGGACAAAACTCATTGATACTCACACACCTAAATTGTCAGGGTTTTCTCTGTCGAATGCAACAAACCGCGTCAAAAAATTCGCTCCCTTGCTCGAGTTATTCAAAATTTATAATGTATAAGGTAAGTCGTGGACACCCTGTATTTCTCGCTGCCGAGTCAAAAGTGATTGGTTCCTAGGCAAAAACTCCGTCAAGCAGCCATTCAGCGTTGATTTGGAAGCGGAGCGGAGAGTGCCACCTCATTTGGTGGATTTTCACAGACAGTGACGCAGACCGCACGAAGCACTATGCCTTGATTTATGAGTTCAGACGGCAACTCGGTCAACACTGAAGAATGGCCAGTTCTAGACAAAGATGTCAATTTCCACAAAGCTGACACCTCCGCAGGTGATCTTGTGGACCGGCCAAGTCTCGTACTGCCCCAACGAGTGCAGCACCCCCGTGGTGCCGCTCCAGGCGCCCGCCACGCAGTCGAGCAGGAAGCCGCGCGTCCACTTGCTAGAGAAATCGCCCGGGATTTGATCTTCTTGTCGACAATCCAACGTACGAATACGGTACCTGCCGTCATCGTTCTCGTACGTTGGCATGGCCCCTATCACTCCGGTTTTGGCGCAGGTCACGCTGGACACCTGGGTGTTCTCTGGGTAGACGCCGTTGGCGAGAATCGCCGGACTGAAGTCGGCCCGGTTCTTGTACGTGTATCGGCTGGCGTCGAAGGACGCGACGTCCGCAAAGTCGGGAATGACTCCAGCCTCGTCGAGGGGCTTGCAGTCTGAATTGGCTCGGCCCAGGAAGCGCTCAAATACAGCGTCGTCCGTGTATCCGGGAGGGGGGTGGTGTCCCTCCACAGTCCACCCCCCCCCCCCCCCCCTCCAAGCCTAGCTCCCCTCCTCCCAGTAAAAGGTGAAAGACCCCTCCCCCTCCAGTCGATTGACCCCCCTCCCCCCACTCTTCCAGGCTCCAGGGGTCTCAGAACCCCCCCCCCCCCCCCCCCTCCTCTATGCTAGTTGGCTCTTACACGTCGCTACTCATCACCATGCGCAGTGCTTAGCCCCTCTAGACCCAAAGACAGCAAGCTTACATACCTGTGGGAGCGCCGCAGCGCACTTCGTCGACGACGGCTCTCGTGCTGCCCAGCGAGTAGACGTAGCGTTTCTCTGGCTGCTCGCAGATCAGCGTGATCAACTGGCCGCTTTCTGAAAGGGTGGGAAAAGGCACATACTTGTTGTCGTAATAGTAGCACCCCCCCCCCCCCCCCCCATCTCACCCAGTTCATTCCCCGAATTGAACACGCCGGCTTGCGAAGAGGTGCCGCAGTCGACAAACGCCTTCCAGCGGCCTTCCGTTACCGAGTGGTCGTATCGGAGATTGGGGCTCTGACCCGAAGTTGGCAGAGTGACGGATGGGTCTTCCTCTAGCTTGGTGCACTCCCCTGGGGATAGAGATAGAGCAAGTTAGCGAGAAAAGACTTGTAGTGTTCTACGTGTGCTGTAGCCAAGATTGAATAACGGTTCCTGTGTTCACGCGCTGCAGAGGCGGGCAACTGACTCGTTCATTCGTTGTTATGCTTCCTGCAAATGCCCAGTGCACTCACAGGGCTGACAGTTGAGCGTCCCCAGCTGTCGATTGATGACGTCGGATAACTATTCAAGCAGCGCACGCACCTTTTGGTGTAGGTCTTGGCACCCAAGAATTTTACAGTCCGATGTGGGTGCCCAAAAATTGGAAAGGTGACAACAAAGAATTAGTTGAGAAAAGTCGACCCGCAGAAAAAATAGTCGGAACTTTTCAGGCGAACCTCGGCTGATCGCCAAGCCACCACTAAAAAGATGACCTGTTTCAGTGATCGAGAGGAAACTGTGCAACTCACACTGAACAGTAAGAAGTTGTGGCACTGCAATTGCGCTGGACTTCGAAGCCCATATTTCAAATGGCCCGCACGTTCTTACACACAAAACACCACTGCCGCAATTGTCGTATGACATATTTGTTCCAGTGCTCCAGGCCCCATTGAGTGCGCACATGGCGCAAGCGGTTGGCCGGCAGGGGGACTGGTGGCGACGAGTGTGGTCGCAGATGTGGGACGCATCGTTTTGTCCAGACACGCCATCAATTGAGCCAATAGGACGTGCTTGGCCACGTCATTAGTGAACGTGGGGTGGTGCTGTCTGTAAACCGCCACATATGCGTAAAACCGCAGCCCATGCACACGCTGTTTGCGCCCGGACGACAAAAGCCGCAGGAATGTTATGCACACCACACAAGTTCGTCACCTCTTAAATAATTGAGTAGAAACTCTTTTCCTAGCAAAAAAGTATGTACCTTTCTCATTGACGTTGATGCAATTTATTTCCCCTATTTTTGGGGGCCTACTATTATTTTCAGAGTTCTCAGTTTTTAAAACCGTAAATAGTTGGTGACAAATATTTTCTGGTTACCGCCCCACCGTGCGCTGCTTGAATAGATAAGTCCACCGTCTCGGCATCGACGACATGCCATTGGTTACCAACGCAGCTTATCTCGAAGGAGAAATCGACCTTTGACGAGCTGTAAGTGCAGGAACGGGCTAAGCTATGAGCAGCATAAACATTCGACCATTCAAAAGAAGAATGCAGTACTCCTATGTGCTCACCTGCCATCGACGTTTTCCAAAACGACGTCATCGTAGTACCCGCATTGGAGTTGGCGTCTTGTGCCGGGTGCGAATCGACCGGCCTCGTCACGTATCGCTTCTGCCGAATGGGTCTCATCCGTGAAATAGGTCACAAATAGGCCGAAATCGTTCTGGCGGCAAGCTGTAAACAAGCCATTTTATGTACATAGTTGTAGTATGACGACGACGACGACGACGGCGGGGGCGACGACGACGACGACGACGACGACGGCGGCGGCGACAACGACGACGACGACGACGACGGCGACGACGGCGACGACGACGGCGACGGCGACGACGGCGACGACGACAACGACGACGACGCTTTCAAGCGGTAGACATCTTCGACGCTTACACTCGACGCAACGCCAGGCGTCCACCGTTTTGCCGTCGTCTGTTGTCCAGGTTCCGTCACTGTTGCATGTCAATCTGATGGCAGCACCTATTATTACGGAAGGTGTGATCAAAGGGGAAACAATTGGCATGCAACCACACTCACCAGAGACGAGGACAGCGTCTAAGTCAATGTTAAGTCCATAGGCCACTTCTGTGTCTGGGGTGCAGGACAGCTCGTCAACGGTGCCCACCGGAAGCAGATACGTGCCTGACAGCCCCTGCTTGTATATCGCCCCGCTGCCGGCTTGATGGTAGACCAGATGACGAAAGATGTCAGGACAAATGCCGGGCTCTGCAACCGCAGAGTGTAAACAGCTGATAGTGGATGGAACACGGACAAACTGCTCAAAAGTGCATGCAAATTTTTTGTCGAACGAACATATGAACGAACTGCGATACGAACATAATAGGTAGCCGATGTCGAAAGACCATGCGTTTTACACTAGAGCTACAGTACGCATGACGCACGATGTGATCTCTTGCTCTAATGCTCACCTGTCGTTGTCGTAGTAGTACTTGTGGTACTCGTGGTGGTTGGAGTACGATACGTGCAAGCAAAAGTTTCTGATTGACATTTTGTGGCCAAGTCAAATACTATAATTATTGTTTCGCAGTGCTGCAAGCGGCTATTCATCTTGCTTATCTATCTATTGAAAACGCTTAACGCTTCAAACTGAATCCACTTTGGACCTTGTAGGCAATATTTGTAATAATTGAGAAGCTTGCACGTATGAAGCAGTAGTTGTTGCTCCTGGTTCTACTGTGGTTTCACCTGAAGGCAATGTATGGTCGATATCGGAAGTAACAATCAATATCGAAAGTCACAAGACCACAAATACCCGCTAACATGGCTCAAGCGCCGCTCAACATGTGGGCCCACATCGACTACGCATAAAAGGATCGCACGTTAAAGAATCGTGCCAAAAGGATCGCACACGATGAAGCCTTACAGCAATTGAAATGTGCAATCCATTGTTTAATTGACGCATTGCCAAAAATTATCGCATGTGCTTTAATAGGCTTCCCTCCCATCCTCGAAGTTTGCTCGAAAAGGTGCGCTACAGGCCTGATTTTGGGTCCTTAATTTGGCCTATTCATGCGCAAATTTGCATGTTTTGGTCCATGCTTGGGCAGAAACCCCAATACTGCCTTCAGGTGGTCTGCACCTATGAACCACCGTGACCACCCCCCCCCCCCGCCCCACCTGGAATACTGCTGCCCAGGGCGCTTATTTGGAGGAAATGCGGTATTTTGTGCAACAAGATTCATTGACGGTGCGATCCTTTTAACGCGCAATCCTTTTAACCGACACCCACACAATCAGTCCATCCGTGTCTAACCTCCAGCTGTCCAGCCCATGTCCGCGGCCAGCTGTTCCAGTGACTTGCCAGGATTCTCCTCTGCCGCCTTCACAAGCTGCTCCAGGGTGAGTTGCGCGTTGCCCCGTGTCTTGTCGAGTACGTCGTTTAGAGTGGAGTCGGGAAACAGCTGCGCCAACTTGGCCAGATGGCGCGCCGTCGATTGGGAGGCTTCAGAGCTGCTCGCCAGCTCGTCCGCGCTGGCGTCGGCGTCCAGAGCTGCTAGCTTGGCCGCGTTCTCAAGAGACACGGAGCCTGCAAGGGCATTCGCATATTCAGAGCTTTGTTATCTATGTAATTTCTGACAGTGTCTACGATCCGATTGGTGAACGCATGCGTGAGTACTCTTGCGACTTGAACTTTGACACCCGTTGCCTTAGATGCACAGCACACTCACAATCACATTGGTCTATCACATTGGTTCATGGCAAATGCATCTGTATGCCTTGTTGTGTCGATCAAGCTTGCTTTGAAGTACAAGACTTGAAAGTGTACAGTGAAGAAGATAGATTGATAGACAGACAGTGATTTACCCGACAGCCGCGGCAGTTCCGAGATTACTCCGCTGCCTCCGTTGCTGCCGTCTAGTTCCACCAGCTGCTCAACAGTGGCTTCAGGGGCCAGCTGTCCCAACTCGTCCATGTCTTTCTTGGTGATGCCCTCCTTGAGGTTCGATAGGGCTTCCAGCGCTTCTGTTGTGCTTCCATGGGCCAGACTCGAGATGCTGAGCATCTGCTTTAGGGTGGCCTCTGGACCATAGCCGCTGAGGGAGCCCACTTTGGCAATGAGCAGCTGTAAAGGCAGTGCATGAGTGGCGGTGTGTTGGTGTGTGTGCGTGCGTACTTGCGTGCGTGCGTGCGTGCTTGCGTGCGTGCGTGCGTGCGTGCGCGTGCGTGCGTGCGTGCGTGCGTGCGTGCGTGCGTGCGTGCGTGCGTGCGCGCGCGCGTGCGTGCGTGCGTGTGTGCTGCGTGCTGCTGCGTGCGTGCGTCCGTGCGTGCGTGCGTGCGCGCGCGCGTGCGTGCGTGCGTGCGTGCGTGCGTGCGTGCGTGCGTGCGTGCGTGCGTGCGTGCGTGCGTGCGTGCGTGCGTGCGTGCGTGCGTGCGTGCGTGCGTGCGTGCGTGCGTGCGTGCGTGCGTGCGTGCGTGCGTGCGTGCGTGCGTGCGTGCGTGCGTGCGTGCGTGCGTGCGTGCGTGCGTGCGTGCGTGCGTGGGTGCGTGCGTGCGTGCATGGGTGCGCGCGCGCGTGCGTGCGTGCGTGTGTGCTGCGTGCTGCTGCGTGCGTGCGTCCGTGCGTGCGTGCGTACGTCCGTGCGTGCGTGCGTGCGTGCGTCGTACGCACGCGCGCAGCATGTTGACTGAAGGGCCCCGTATTAGAACAAGAAATCCTATTTGTGTACCAACCTGGCCATCCCCAGAGACGTCGGCCACGTCGCTGACGGTCAGCTCTGCCAGCTCGCTGCCAGCCTCGGCGATCATCTGTGCACGAGGCACGCATACAGTATAGACAACCAGAACCGGTCTCCCCATCTTACTCCCCACCTGCTGCAAGGTAAGCGACGGGTTGCTCTCCAACAGGGTGGTCAGCTTCTCTGCGAGTCCGGCCGTCTTGGCGCTTCCACTGGCGAGGTCCCTCAGCGTCGGCAGAGTCAGTTCTGGATCGATTCCCAACAGCTGCTCAGCCTCGAATACGGTCAGTCCCTGCCCTGAGGTATAGAGGCTCTCGACCATCTCTGTGGTCACGGCGCTTATGGCCTCTTTGCTGCCCTGAGGGCACGTTTGAGTTAGATCTACAGCCAGGCTCAGCAGTAGGACGTGAAGGATTCCTTTCGGCATACTGTAGTTGCTGCTGAATGGATTTGCTACAGTCGTGGCGTAATTATTGAGTTGGGATACCGAACTGCACTAGAGTTGGACAACGGAAACGCGAGCATCAAGATTACGCCACAAAGATTGATTCAGTAGCAGGAGGAAGCAGATGTCTACAACAATTATTTACTTCCTCTAATTTAGTTTGGGCGTCGCGCGAATCAGGTGCCTGTATGACTGCGCCTATGCAGCGAAAGTCACGTTTTCGCGATTGGAAGGAAGACGTCTGCCCTACTCATTGCGCCAAGAATAGTGGCGACGACTAAACGAATCCGTAGTGCGGTTCTTCTTACACAATAACACGCCACCTCTGCCCACGCCCGTAAGTACATTCCTCGCGAGACTGTTACACAAACGCGTCTATTCAGTCGGTGTCAGTCTTTCACAGCTCATTAAGAATTCGTTATTCGATTACACAGTTCGGGAAGAAATGTCGTATTGTCGCCGTTGAGGGATCTCGTAGTTACCTAAATTGTCTGCAATTCCTCAGTGCCCGGGAAGGAACACGCAAACAATGAACATTGTGTCTTAGTGAACGCTACTGCCACAGTAACTGGACTGACTGACACTTGGGCAGCTCAATATTAGTTAGACCTTCTCAAAACCGGTTGAATCTCTCACTGCATAGTGCGTTGCGCTGTTGAAGTCGGTATGCCGAAGTGTTAAGCGCATTGACGGTTCTAAATATCTTCGATGGGTTTCAACTATGAGGTTTCAACAGTGACACCGTATTTTGACCGCTTGCTTGCCGTAGTAATGTGCAACTACTGTAATTCGTCACAACGGCCGCCGATTTTGAGCTTTGTCGCGTTGTGACTGACCTGCCAAGTAAGCCCGAAGAGTGCAACAGACTAACGGCCGTAGTTACAGTACCCATCCCGCACAGCGAGCTCTCGTATGTACATAGGTTGAGGAGAAGCGGCCCTGGCGGGTCGAATGAAAGGTTGATTGAGGTCTGTTCGCCTCTGGCGATCGCATGGCAGCTTCACTTCAGCTGCTCCGATTATTGTGCGTTCGACAGTTCGCTACAGAGGTTGCTTATTCGCTTAGAGTGCGCACTTCGTTTGTATCGACAGCCGCAAAAGGTTGAGCGTTCGACTGTGTCGAGACGGGCCATGTCGATTGGTCGACGTTCGAACTTGCTTTTGGCGGCACTTCACTGGGCACTAACACTGAAAAGGGTCGGGGACGCAGCGTCGACCGTCCAATGGAAGAGGTACATAGGGAGGGTGACTACAGCCAGAAACCTGCTTTGTGATTGGTCTTGGTGTCATGATGCGTACTGCAACTCCACAAAATTGCACACTGCAGGGTGGAGGAAAGAGCGCGTCAGTACTCGAAGCTGCGCGCCGCTGGCCTGTACAAGTACAACGGATTGGTCTCCCGCACGTTCACCATTGGAAACCTGACGGTCGACACTCTTACGCACCAGTGGGGTTTCCCGGTTTCTTGTTAGAGTGTTGATTCCGGTGTAAAGTTTTTGTTTTGTCTGGTAGAACACTACGTACTTGTGCATACTGTATGTAGGTAGATAGGAAAGTGAAGGAGTGGAATGCTCCTTGATCGATACGTACCAACATAGCGCATCGAATCCCCATGTCAAGCAGCTGTATGTATAGTCAAAGTGAGCGAGAGCTACAGTATTCTCTTCAGAAGCGACTACCTCAGGCCGTTCGCATGCGCCCATCTGTCATGCCAGCTGGGCGAGGTCTCAGTCACTGCAGGGGGGGAGTCTCAGGGGTCACTGGAAGCCATTGAAGGCTGCCGTCGTCGCTACGCCGCCTGGACGGGCAAGGGTCGTCTTAGGCGCCAGTTGAGGGCCTTGACAGACCCAGCAAGGCGACAGACTCTTGAGGAGGAAAGAGAGTACGCGTGCGACATGTGGCTATTTTCACCAAGCCGAATGGTCCCTTGTTATTGTGTACGGAGGCAACATACCTGTACACTGGACAGTCAACTGTCTAGCGAACAGGCGAAATCTATGTAGTCCCATCGCTAGTCTTCTGACTGCGAGTTCAACTGTGTTCAATGAGTCGATTGGACAAGTGTCTCCATGCGCACACTGAACCCGGTACCACCGGCCACCAACTAAGATTTGTCTTAATGAAGGCTCTTAACGATATGTCTGGACAGATACCGTTACAGTGGACCGATGATGACCATAGAACACACATATGCCAATTGCCCACCACCACCCCCCCCCCACCCCAGTTTGTTAGGCCACACGTTGCCGTTTGCGAGAAGGTTCTGGGGCCCTACACTAGGACAGACACGATGTATGTAGGTACCGTAAATCCTCCAATAAGTGTCCCCCCTCGAATAAGCGCTCCCCTCCAATAAGCGCCCCTCCTAGAAAAAGGTTGAAAAATAAACGCCCCCCCCCCCCCTCCAATAAGCGCCCACCCTTTGTAGGTACCAGTAGCACAAACACTACCATATGTGGTCTGTGACCATTCCTAACACAAGATTGGGCTATCTATGACAGCACAGCGACGAATTGTAGGTATTTTTTTGATCAAACCCTCAACAGTTTTAGTCTAAAATCTATGCAAATGTAGGTACACTAAAATGTGACATCACCTGGAAATTTTGGGGAAATGTTGGCACTCTGGAGAGGTCGATTTAATAAGCGCCCCCCTCGAATAAGCGCCCCCCCCCATCCAATAAGCGCCCCTCCTAGATTAGATTGAAATAAGCGCCTAGGGCGCTTATTGGAGGATGTACGGTATGTCCAATGGACAAATCAGATGCCTGTTGGACATCGTCGTTTGTCTCTGAACAAAGTGAAGATCGTAATCAGCGGCGTAAAGAAGAGGCACCACATTTCCCAAATCCAAGCCGAGTAGGTAGCTAAAGAGTTTGAGCTTGGTGGAAACGGCCTCTTCTCCCAGGGTGTTCTGGAAGCGCTGCCCTGTGTTCAGCGTCACCGTTGCCTGGGCTTACTCTCGGCAGCGTCGCAGGCACACGAAGTGGCGGAACAACATGAGACAGCGTGTGCACATCTCCATAAAGCTAAGCATCTGGCAGCAGTGGACGGACACCTACGTGACGACGCCTTTTGGTGTATGATGCCTCCCACTTGACCACAGAGGGAGACGAGGCTCTTACCTCTAAGAGCACATTGGCTCTAAGGTAGTCAGTCGCTGAAACAAGCTCCGGTATTAAAAAGTTGAGTTTGTATTCTGACTGACATTGCATAGAGTTGAATTCTTTCTGCAGAGAGTGCGAGAGCTCATCGTCCGTATTGCTCCGCTTCACGAGCTCCCCCTTCGCAAGAGGGTATTGCTTAGCAATATTGATATCGCCCGGGATTTGGTTTTTAGAGCAAGAAAATCCCTCTTTCGAGCAACGCTTTTAAAAAAGTGACAAAAACTTGTCAACGTTTTGACAAACATATGACAGAGCACAAAAGAACGCACTATGAGCAATCAAGCCGTGTCGTACTTCTGTCCATAGAGCAAAACGATGTTTATTTTTCTTGGCGCGTGTAGTACGTAGCGAGCCTTGGAATGACGTGCCGAGTGTCGCTTTAATCGCAACATGAGCAATTCGGAAAGTTGCAGAGTAAAACTCAAAACTATTGTTTCTGTGATGCGTGTTTTAGTGAATTACAAAATGTTTGCTCTCAAATGAAAGAGCACGCCGAGAGCTTAGAATTGACGTGTCGATTGCCGCTCTATGACGTAACACGAGCAAGTTAGAACCGTTTTGTGCTTTTGCACCTTCGGGTTACTGTAACTCACGAAATTCAAATTTTCAAGTTTCGCAAATAATCCGTGAGTCGTGAGCTATCCACTGAGCTCGAGATCGTCTCTCTACGACGCAAATCAAGCGAGTTAGAGCGATTCCAGTGTTCGAATCTCGAAAATGGCGTTTCCCGTGGTGCGTGTTTGCGTAATGTTAAAACTTGGTGCTGCCGCATGAAAGAACACGTCGAGAGCTTTCACCTGACGTGTCGATCGCCGCTCTACGACGTAGGCGAGAGTTAGAACCGTTTTTCGTTTTCGGACTTTTGGGTTACTGTAACTCGCGATATTCAAATTTGAGTTTCGACCAATGAGAGAACAAATGATCAATGAGTCGAGAGCTATCCAAGGTGCTCAAGATCATCTCTCTACGACGCAAGACAGACGAGTTAGAGCCGTTTTGCGTTTTAAACCTTCGGGCTACTGTAACTCGAGAAATTCAAATTTTTGAGTTTCGACCAATGCGAGAACAAATGATCAGCGAGTCGAGAGCTATCCACTGACCTCAAGGTTGTCCCTCCACGAAGGTTGAGCGAGTTAGAACGATTTTAGCGTCAAAATGTCGAGAATGGCGTTTTCGGCAGTGCGTGTTTGCGTAATTGAAAGAACTTTTGCAGTCACATGAAAGAACGCGTCGAGAGCTTTCACCTGACGTGTCGATCGCCGCTCTACGACGTAAGACGAGCGAGCTAGAGCCGTTTTTGCGTTTTGACCTTCGGGGTACTGTAGCGCGCGCAATTCAAACTTTTGAATTTCGAAACCTCTTAGCGGAATGATCAGTGAGTCGAGACCTATCCGTAGAGCCCAAGATCTCCGCTCTGCGACTTTCCAACGCCGAGATCCGAGAGCGTTACGTACGCACGTACGCACGTACGCACGTACGCACGCACGCACGCCGAGCTCTCCTAGGGTGTCGCCCGGCTGAGGCCGGGCGAAAAAATTGCTCTGTAAATAGCATTGACTTTGGTCAGTTTCGACAACATTCACAGGAGCATGGTTAGAAGTGCTGTATGATCATGCTATGATGGAGAATGCTGACGGGATGACTGTCTATTAGTTAGGCTGACGTGGTCTAGTGACCCTGAACGTGACTCTTGGAGAATCGGACAACCAAAGCCGGTTCTGGGGTGGCCAAGTGGGCGCCTTAGGCGGTGGGTGCGTTCTTCTCTGTGTGGATTCTGCATTCGGCCTTTCAAGACAAGACCTCTTCTAAGAGGGCTCTCCACTTCTATCTAATCGAGGTCGTCAGCGACGCCGTCAACTCTGTGGGCAGTCTGGCCATCTCTCTCCACCTACTGGATGACTTGCTACGCTGCGACCTCTGCCAGGCCCTGTTGCACACTCAGAGGAATCACCAGTGACATTCCCTGCCATACCACCACATTTACAACAATCCAAAACGTTTCACACCAATCAATAACATTCCACATCACCATATTCACAACCATCAATAGCATTCCCCACCACCATAACCGATAACATTCCACATCACCATATTGACAACCTTGAATATCTTCCACACCATTGCATTCGCAACAACTCATGGCAACTCACACCACCACATTGACATCAGTCCATAAAATTTCACATCACTACATTCACAACAGTAAGTAACATTCGGCGTTATCATATTCACAACCATCAATAACATTCTACACCACAGCATTCACAAAAATAAATAACATTCTACACTACCACATTCACAATAGTCAATAACATTCCATACAATCATATTCACAACAGTCAATTACATTCTCCCCTCCCCCCACGAACAGATGTGCAATAATCAATAACATTTCACACCACCATTCACAACAATTCATAACCTTCCAATACCACCACAAACCAACACCATTCCACACCACCACATTCACAACAATCAATCACAATCCACACCAACACATTTGCAACCATTAATTACATTACACACCACCCCACTCACTACCATTAGCAGCATTCAACACCACCACAGTCACAACAATGTATAACATTTCACAACACCACATTTACAACAATCAATGATATTGCACACCACTGCATTCACAACACACACACACACACATTCGCAACCATCAATTATGCTCCACACCACCACATGCGCAACCATCAATTACATTCCACTCACCCACAGTCACAATAATCGCTGACATTCCACATCACCACATTCACAACCTTTAATAACAGTCCGCACCAACTCATTTGTAACCATCAATTATGTTCCACTTTACCAAATTCACAACCATCAATTACATTTTTACACCCCGCAGTTACAGCCATCAATAACATTATACACCACCACATTCACAGCAATCAGTTACGTTGCACACCAACACATAAATACCAATCAATAGCATTCAACACCACCACATTCACAACAATTTATAACATTCCACAACACCACATTCACAACAACGGTCCACACCACCACATTCACAACAATCAATCACATTCCACACCACCACATCAAGACCAATCAACAACACTCCACACCAACATGGAGGGGCACCATGAATAACTGACTAGCTATAGTCATAGCCACATGGCTACCCTAACTGACATCACAAGTGTGTGCAACTGGGCTACATAGTTCTACTTCAACGCCAATGATGCCTTCAGAAGCTTCTTCACAATTCCATGTTTTCTGTTAAATCAGTGCAGTCTGATGCTGGTGGCCAGGGAGCGACTGCTGGTTCTCCAGAACAAGGAGAAACCCTCAACCTTACTTGCTTGCTAGGGACTTGTTGCACTGAACCTGGGGACTTTTCCACCTCTGCACCTGTATGATCGTCTTTGTTCTTTCATTCTGGATTCCTTGTTCTCTGGTTCAGTGGAACGATGTCCAGTATCGGTGTAGCATGGGTTGTCTCCGCCTGGTACTGGGCGCCTCACGTTTTCATTGGACTGCTCACGATTGCCATCCAATCTCTCTCCAAGCTCTTCTTCTCCCAGTGCTTTGCGGACTGGGCCACCTTGCCATACCCTGGCTACTACCACCCTTATCTGGCCCCATTGAAGGTGGTGCAGCTGTTGCTGCTTTCTTGCCAGATCGTCTATTTGTTCCTGCGCCAGTGCAGCTTCAGTCTGCGGGTCTGGTGGGAGATGGGACTTCACTTCTTCGCTGCCATGTACTGTATTGAACTTTGTCGACTGTCTCACTGCCTCAGGGAAGGAGGATGGTGACCGGTTTCAAAGAGGGCACTGGCAGCGGCACGATGCCAAGAGAAGAACTGGAGAACAGAAGGAAAGGAGCCAGACGCAACCTTCGACTACTGGTCGCCACGCTGGGGCTGAACGCCGTCTGCGTCGGCGCCTTCCTAGTGTACTGCTGCGTTAAGGTACATATCTATGTAATGGGGAGGACGGAACCATCCCTGGTACTTTATCCTCTGCAGTTCTGAATAAGTGTGCAATTGTGTGCCACCCACTCAACGGTGGCAAGCTTGTCACTGCAGGGAATGGAGCAAACGGTGACCATGCTTGTACTAGAGCTGAAATTCCGCAGCGGCTTCTTGTATAACAACTCACACCGACTGAAGAAGGTGCTGACGATACTGACTCCGGCCACCAACTTCTTTGCGGACATGAACAGTTGAGCGCAGCGCAGTTGCTGGTGCGCACGCACTGATGCAGGTGAGCGCCAGCATAGGCTTGCATATCATGGCGTGCGTCCATTAGTAATTGAAGGCGCTCGCCAGCGAGTGGATGCAAAACTTCGTATATGGGGCCGGATTATTGAGCAGCTTTCCATAACTCAATCCAACACTGCAGCACCTTGGGAGTGTTCGTGCACGTGGCCTGCACCGACCTCTTCTACGAGAGCTTTCGCAAGTTGGCGCCAGTTGCTCGTCTGGCCAGGCTGGGCGCCACCAGCAAAGACGCAGCATCGCCGGCTGCGGTCGAGCAGCCAGCAGACGAGGGCCCCGAAGAACTCGAGGATCCCAGCGTTCGCACTGCCAGGTGCTTTCTGTTTCTAACATCCACGCAATGTTAACTTTGGCTGTGTAGTGTTAACGTGTAGTCAACTTTCGTCAACTTCGGGTGATCGACGTAAACGCAAGCAGTTTTAGCCTAAGGACCGCCTCAAATTGTACCGTAACGCTCACTCGTTGTCGCCTGCCAATGTCCTGTTGCCAATCGTGACTTCAGAATGATCGCGCGCAGTATCCTGCAATCGGGGACGCCAATTTTCGACTCGTCGCGACGGCGAAGGGCTGTCGAGAACCACGCCGCTCCACCTGCAGCAACCGAAGAGAGACCGTCTGGAAGCGAGGCTGCATCTGGCGTATCCAACGACGGGTGTGGTGAGGGTCTAGGTGAGGAGGAGGAGCCATAGCCTGAGAAACTCCATAGTATCCAGTGAGAAGGAGAGAAGGTCATTGTGAAGCCAACTGATTGTTCGCTGTAGCTGTACCCAGCTTTCAGTTGACGTTCCGGCGCAAGAGTTATTCTACCGACGTATCTACCATATTTCCTCACTGACATGATGAAAGCAGCCTGTCGTGTTGTCGACAACACCGCATCTATATGACTGCGCCCAACAAGACATGGCCACCGACAACAACATTAAACAAAGTTTCTTCAAAGCGAATAGGAATATGTAGCTATTTGCTACGTCGGATAGAACGTTGAGTTTTCTACATATCTACATTACTATGCCAAAGAGGCCTTTTGTCCGTCTGAGTACGCTTGCCTTCCTAGCACTTCGCCACGCGACGCTTCAGCATGCGCCTGCCTCGCTAGCACTTCGCCACGCGACGCTTCAGCACGCGCGCGCTAGGATACTATGCCAAAGAGGCCTTTTGTCCGTCTGAGTACGCTTGCCTTCCTAGCACTTCGCCACGCGACGCTTCAGCATGCGCCTGCCTCGCTAGCACTTCGCCACGCGACGCTTCAGCACGCGCGCGCTAGGAAGCCAGCAGGACGCCAGCGGCGTCCCGCACAGAAGCTCGCTCGCTTCGATCGATCGACCGCAGAAAATCAATCCCTGCACGGCCAGCGTCGCCTGTTGCTGCCTGCCTTCAACGCAGGCTTTGCCTGAACAGTACGGCAATGCACGGTAACCGAGCCTTGCAAAAGCGAACAGTGCGGCAGTGCGCGGTACAACAGAGAACCTTGCAATGTGCAATTGCAACAGAGCCGAACAGTACGACAATGCTCGCGCAGGCAATTCTAGCCGCTTCAGCGACTATTTCGCTTGCAACAGGACAAATCTTGCAACAGGACAGACTTTCTGCAACAGGACGCTGCAACAGTACAGACGTTACAACAGGATCGTCGCGCGAGGCGACCAGCGCCCGTTGGCTCGCAACAGGACAGACCTTTGCAACAGGACAGATTTTGCAACAGGACAAATCTTGCAACAGGACAGATGTTGCAACTGGAAAATCTGCCCGCTTTCTATCATTTGTTTTGCACGGCGCTTTGTACGGCGCGTGCGCGAGGCAGTCAGCGCTGTTGGCTTACAACAGGACAGACCCTGCAGCAGGACAGATCTTGCAACAGGACAGATCTTGCAACAGGACAGATCTTACAACAGGACAGATTTTGCAACAGGACAAATTTTGCAACAGGACAAATCTTGCAACAGGATGGTCGCGCGAGGCGACCAGCGCCATTGGCTCGCAACAGGACAGACCTGCAACAGGACAGATTTTGCAACAGTACACATCTTGCAACAGGACAGATCGTGCAACAGGACAGACCTTGCAACAGGACAGATTTTGCAACAGGACAAATCTTGCAACAGGACAAATCTTGCAACAGGACAGATTTCGCAACAGGACAGATCTGCAACAGGACAGATCTTGCAACAGGACAAATCTTGCAACAGGACAAATCTTGCAACAGGACAGACCCTGCAACAGGACAGATCTTGCAACAGGACAGACCCTGCAACAGGACAGATCTTGCAACAGGACAGACCCTGCAACAGGACAGATCTTGCAACAGGACAGATCTTGCAACAGGACAGACGTGGCAACAGGATGGTCGCGCGAGGCGACCAGCGCCATTGGCTCGCAACAGGGCAGACCTTCTGCAACAGGACAGATTTTGCAACAGGACACATCTTGCAACAGGACAGATCGTGCAACAGGACAGACCTTGCGACAGGGCAGATTTTGCAACAGGACAAATCTTGCAACAGGACAGATTTTGCAACAGGACAGATCTTGCAACAGGACAGATTTTGCAACAGGACAAATCTTGCAACAGGACAGATCTTACAACAGGACAAATCTTGCAACAGGACAGACCCTGCAACAGGACAGATCTTTCAACAGGACAGATCTTTCAACAGGACAGACCTTGCAACGGGAGAGACCTTGCAACAAGACAGACTTTGCAACAGAACATACCTTGCAACAGGACATGCCTTGCAACAGGACATACCCTGCAATAGGACAGACCCTTCAACAGGACAAATCTTGCAACAGGTCAGACCTTGACAATGAACAGGACGGACATTGCGGCGCGCGTGCGAGGCGACCAGCGCCGTTGGCTCACAACAGGACAGACCTTGCAACAGACAGACCTTGAACAGGACAGATCATGCAACAGGACATTACGGCCATTGACGACTACATTCCATGCTATTCAGATCTCAGGAATTCTTCTGCAACAGGAAGGAACGGCTAGTTGTGTTGATGACAAAAGCCTGTTGTGTTGATTGCGTTGATGACAAAAGCCTTGATGACTGTTCGCGATGAGTGTTTACAACGAAGCGCGGCACGCAATAGTATTCACCAATGACACCGTTTGCCTCGAAGTTCATGTAGTGCATTGCATTGATCGCGCTGTGTGATCAGTGGTTGTTTGTGATGAACGTTGGGGGCACAACGCTGAGGTGCGTACCTAAAGGAGATTCCTACAAAGAACGTGGTGAAACACTGGTTTTAGCGACGCGCCGAAAACAATCGTTTGATTGGGGTCGGGCCTGCGTCGCACTCGTCGCCTAGTGCGATCCATCGATGGTTTCAGCTGCCCCTGCCTTCCCGGTGACGCGAACGGCCATAGGAGATCATTATTTAGAGGCAAACGCACCAGTTTGTTGTTTTGACTGCGCACTCAACTCTAACAGAGTGACTCTTGAGACTGTGGCGACTATGGCGCATTTTCGGCGAGGATTGCTCTTGGCTGCACTCTGTTGTGGTGTAGTATTGTTGCGCAAAACCGACGCGACGTTGTCCCGCGACTCGGGCAAGTGGAACAGGTGATGCGGCGTCCGCGAGCTCTCAATTGGACTGACGTAGTATTGAGACCGTCACTTACAACATTAGGCGCCTTACTCCCAATCTGTTTTTTCGCCGCGCCTCAGCGCGGCGAGGTGTATATATACGGATGACAATGTGTGTGTGTGTGTGTGTGTGTGTGTGTGTGTCTGTCTGTCTGTCTGTCTGTCCGCGCATCGAAATAAGGTATGTGGCATATGTGGTCAAGTAGAGTCAAGGTCGCTGAGTACGAGTCCGACGTCCGTTTCTGTTGCTAATTTCGCATTTTCGAGATATTTACAATTAAAATATGAAAATGTCGAAAATCGACTTTTTCACCTGATGAGCTAACCGCGAAATTTCTTCAGAAATGGAAAGAGCATAGACCGCGGATAATTTGTAACACAAAAGAATTTTCTTGGAAATTTGGAATTTGATAGAAATACGCGATTATCTGTCAAAATTTCATAAAATGACAAAATTGAACGTCATTTATTGACGAATGTGAATGCAGAAATGGAGAGGTCTAGTGGCATTAAGAATTTGTAACGTAGTTTTACAGGTATAAGAAATTGCAATTTTTAGATATTCACAATTAAAATACAACCAGGCAAGTCGTCCGGGGGACGCAGTATACTCCACAAATTTGAACTCCTACGCACGGTGACTCCTCGCCTGTTGTGGCCTCCTGGCACTCCCAATCGCAAAAGTAATGCCAAATTCGTGATCTACATCCCAAAATACCCCAGAATCGACATACAACACCCCTAACTTCCTATGGACTCCAGGAACCGAAATTCTGCACTTGGGGTACGGTAGCATGCAAATTCATCGTAGGTACATTCAAACATCATCCAAACGATAAACGAATGCCAAATTCGTAATCAGCGCCCCCGAAAACCCCGAAATCGAGTATAATATCGCGAAAGTCGACCCGACACCCAATATTCAAATAGACGCGGCAGGGTTACTGTAGCTCTGCGAATTTGTCAAAAATACTTTTCTGGGCCATATTTAAGCGCAGAATTGTTTGAAACCACTTTTGGAACGATTCGGCGACGCATTCGAGCGCTCTAGGCGCCGAAACGCGAAAATCGCAATTTTCGACCCCGGAGTCGAAAAAGTCGCAGTGTAAGAAAGTTTTTTGTGTTTCGCCCGATTTTCTCCGTTCATGGCTCATTCGATAGAGGACATCTGGGAAGGAGCACCAAGAGTGGTCTCGCCACTCTAGCTGCTACCTAGCTCGCACAGCAGGCCGTCAAAGTTGACCCAGGGCCAAAATTCGCGAATTTTTCAAATTTGGCGCCAAAATGGGTCCCGCAGCGATCCAATTCTTTTTTTGCGTGTTCGGCACTATCGAGTACTACAACATATCAAAAGATAGTATATACCATTATATGCAACTTTTTCGAGTTCTACCTTGTTTAACCCATTTTCCAGTACTTTGAAAATTTAAATTTTTGAATTTCCCGCCAACGGGGTCCCGCAGCGTGACCCCGTTTGGTGTCCACCCTGCCCACCCACTAGGCCTACCCAACGCAAAAGACCGTTTGCAAATCGGCCTCATCACGCGCGAACACCATCCGTTAGAAATTACTGCGTTTCGCGCACAAACGCTATATACTCCACACTTTTTTGTGGAGTATAAAAATGTCGAAAATCGACTATTTCGCCTGATGAGGTAGAGCCAAAATTTCTTCAGGAATGAAAAGAGCATAGACCGCAGATAATTTGTAACACAAAAGAATTTTTTTGCAAGTGTGGAATTTATTAGAAATACGAGATCGTTTGTCCAAATTCCATAAACTGACAAAATTAAAACGCCATTTATTGACGAATGTGAATGCAGAAATGGAAAGGTCGTGTGCCAATGAGAATTTGTGACACAGTTCTACAATTTTCAAAAATTGCAGTTTCGAGATATTTAGAATTTAATTAGAATTGAAGTGTCAAAATCGACATTTTCGTCTGATGGAATAGCCGCTAAATTCCTTAAGAAATGGCAAGCGCAGAGACTACGGGTAATTAGCAAAACAAAATAAAATTTTTGCATGCGTTAAATTTGATAGAGATGTTTACAATTCCACAAATTGCCTACACTTATGTTTATAGCTGAATGTGAACGCAGAATAAAAAGTTCGTACGCCAAAAGGAATTCCTGATAAAGAAAGCCTGCACTGCAATAGTTGGCAAGTTTTGTTGTTGGATGTGATGTATTTACAGTTCACACGTATCGGAACATCAGATGAACGGCGTCGTATCATGCCGATACCATATAGCGAATGCGGCGATATCACTGAGCTTTAGATCAGTTGTACAGACAACCGTATCGTGGGAATAGCTGCACTTGGTGTATGGTACACGTTCTCAAGACAATTTCTCCAGATATGGCTAATGTTGTGAACAAAGTTGTCCACACTGTTCACCAAGATTTGACAGACACAAAGCATAGGTTGAACTTTTTACACACACAGCTTGTTCCTCAGAAAGTATGATACTGTAAGCGTGACGTCTGAAGTACCGTATATTCTCCAATAAACGGAGAGCCCCCCCCCCCCCCTCCCCTCTTCATGATCGCTATGGAGGAGGCCCGTCTATTGGAGAAATTACGGTATTCTCTGTTGGAAATGTTGACTAGCACCGTTCCCGTGTGCCAAGTGGTTTGCCGCAACGCAAGGAAAGACAGAGTCCTTTACTCTAAGAAAGCAGATAGAGAGCTTGAGAAAGGGGCTGTAGAACTATGAGCAATCCTACCCTCCTACTGGAGACGAGCTCCTTATATAGGCAGACGGCTAGTCTATCAATAGCCTGACATTTCGATACATAGACCAGACGTCAGACTCACAGGCGAGCAGACCTGCTACCTATGAGTGTACCAAATTACGACATGACAGGGAGAGCCGCCTGGCGCCTAGAGCGAAAACAACCGACGTCAAGCGGCCCGCTAAGCTAGGGAGGAGCCTAAGAATAGATCCTAAAGCTAGCCTACGCAGCTGCCTGTTAACCCTGCGGTTAACTCTTTCAACACTCCTTCTCAGCCAGTAGGCAGCTCGTAGATCCCCAGGTGTCGACTTGACATGCCCTTGGCCAGCTGGTCTGCAGCTGTCTTCTCCGTCGAGCAGACCTTAGGACTGCTGTTGCCCTTGTGTCTCGCACGGTGCTTCACTTGGAAGACAACCATTCTTGAGCTGACTGCCGTGCGACCCCTTGGCAGACACTTCCACTTCCAGATCTGGTGGCCCATGGCGCTGCACTTCTTCTGGGCAGCTTCTTTCTTGAGCTTCCTCTCTGGCCTCTCCAGAGCTTCAGCCATCATGGCTCTGGGCTTCTCTGGTCCACTGGAGTTGGCCACGTTCCTCCTTTCCTCCTCAGATCTGTCAGGTGGTCGTCGCTGTCTTCCCGGGTAGCGACGCACGTTTTGTTCTGCCTCTTCGTCTGCTGCTTCCTCAACTTCCGCAGCCTGGTCGTCTCGCAGTTCTCCTGGCTCTTCAGAGTCCTTCTGTAGCGAGCCGATGTCCACCGTCGTCATCTTCGTCTTCTCCTTCTCTGGAGGCATCTCCTCTGCCAAATCCGCTTCGAGCACTTCTGTTGCTCGGTCTTCTCTTGCCTTCATCTGCATCTCGCCTTGGACACAGTTTCCGCAGAATGGCACCTCGGCAGGCAATTCTTCTGGCATGCCCTTCAATTGGCCTTCTTTGACCATCTTCCGAAGGTTCTGCTGCTCCAGGTGTCCAATCCGGCGATGCCACGACAGGCTTTCATCACCAGGCACGTCCGCCACCTTGAGCTGATTCTGCTCCTTCCCAGAGTACGGCGCACCCCTGCAGTAAAGGTAGTAGAGTCCACCGGACGCAGCTGTCCCCACTGCTGCCAGCTTGTTGGTGGAGTTGAAGCGAATCTCACACTTGCTCCCTTCAAAGGACACTGTGGCTCCTTTCTTCGCTGCTGCAGCGACGCTGAACAAGTTGTATGTCAGCTCTGGGACGTAGAGAACATTCTGCAGTTCCCTGTGCTTCCACTCCTTCTGCAGGCGGACCTTTAGGTGTACGGTACCTCTCCCAATGGCTTCGACTGCTCGTCCATCTCCCAGCCTCACTGTTTCTCTTCTGGCAAAGGTATTCATCTGGCGGAATAGCTCTCTCCTGTGCGTCATGTGGACGGATGCACCTGAATCCACAATCCAACGCTCGGCGTTCCCATCCAAGGCTTGTGTCGCCTTGTGGGTGACCTCTAGAGCCATCTGGTCACTGTCGCTGTCCTCAGCTTGACCATCTTCCTCCGCCACCACCTTGGCCTTGTGCTTTGACCGCGGACGCTGCGCTGGCGCTCCACCTGCCTTCTCCTGGCTTGCCTTCCAGGCCCGGCAGCGCTTCTTCAGGTGACCCTCTTTCCCACAATGGTAGCAGGACCTGGAGTCTTCTGAACCTCTTGAAGCCTTCGCCTTCAGCGCAGACGATCCTCTAGCACTTTCGCTCTCCTGCTTCATCTTGCGCTTTGAATCGTCGTGCAGCAGACGCTCCTTGAGTTGATCCATCGTGAGGGAATCCACTCTCGCCTCGAGCGCTGTCACCAGTACCCCGTAGCTCTCCGGCAGGCTTGCCAGCAAGGTGACCACTTGGTCTTCCTCCTTGACTGCCTCTCCCACCACAGCTAGCTCACTGAACAGCTCCGTCATCTGCTTGACATGTTCAGTGACCGACCCACCCTCCTGCAGCCTGAGCTCGTTCAGCTTCCTTCGCAGGAGAAGTTTGTTGGACCAGCTCTTGCGCTGGAAGTGCTCCTTGAGCGTGGTCCAGACGGTGTGGGCCCGTGGGGATCCTTGGGGTCTGGAATTAGATGCAGCAAACCTGGCTCTATGCTGAGCACAATCACGGCCAATGCCTTCTCCTTCTTGCGCTGGTGGTCCGACTTCTCTTGAGCTGAGGCGCTGACTGGTAGTGGAGGGTCGTTGGTAGTGACGTCCCACAGCCCATCCTTGATCAGGACCATGCGGACCTGGATGGCCCACGTGGCGTAGTTGCAACCACTCAGCGGCGTGACCGAGGCCAGGGTCTTGTCTGACATGACCGTTGCTGCTGTCTTCTGCTGCTACGTCCCACGACACCACTTCCTTCGACAACGACACGGGAAAGCTGGCTTTGATCCAAAGTGACAGTGCCTACTCCGATCCCAACACGAACTTGACCTCCTGTCACTTCAGATCTCAGCACAGCGTAGGGCGTAGTCTGGGCCCATAACCTGTTGGAAATGTTGACTAGCACCGTTCCCGTGTGCCAAGTGGTTTGCCGCAACGCAAGGAAAGACAGAGTCCTTTACTCTAAGAAAGCAGATAGAGAGCTTGAGAAAGGGGCTGTAGAACTATGAGCAATCCTACCCTCCTACTGGAGACGAGCTCCTTATATAGGCAGACGGCTAGTCTATCAATAGCCTGACATTTTGATACATAGACCAGACGTCAGAGGCGAGCAGACCGGCTACCTATGAGTGTACCAAATTACGACATGACAGGGAGAGCCGCCTGGCGCCTAGAGCGAAAACAACCGACGTCAAGCGGCCCGCTAAGCTAGGGAGGAGCCTAAGAATAGATCCTAAAGCTAGCCTACGCAGCTGCCTGTTAACCCTGCGGTTAACTCTTTCAACATTCTCCACTACTACTGAGGCAGAGTTGCATGCAGCACCGCTGCATTGACGTACTGCTATGCATAAACAGCAACCACTCTGTTGTTTTGCAGAGTGGAGAAGAGAGCCCTGCTCTACTCCAAATTGCGCGCCGCTGGCCAATACAATTGGAATCGCCATTCAAGTACAGTCACCGTTGGAAACCTCACCATCGACGCACTCTCGCATTCGTGGGGTTTACTGTAATTGTAACGTGAGTGCAATATACCTAGTAACCAACACACCGACCAATCACTGTGCTGCAGTACCTACTACTGCGGAAGCCTGACTAAGCATTGTTAGGACTCGCGTCCGATCATGCCAGGCGACAACTTTTGACTGTGGTGGAGTAAGAATGTAACGAGTACGGAACGAGTAATTGTGCAGAAGAAAGGAAAAGAGTAAACTGCGTTGCACGCGCGAATGCTCATCTGATCTGAGGCTTCGTGGTCTTCATATGATCTCGCACTTCAGAGCGGATTTTCTCAAACCGTCGCTTTGCGCCTATCTCTCCTGCCTGCTGGACGAGGTGCCCCTTGTTCACAATGAGAAGATGGTGTCATTCCAAGCCGTGGAGCGCTGCTGGAGTGTCTACTATGCTTGGGCGCACAGAAGGCGCCTGAAAAGCAATCTAAGGGAGTTGCTCGACGCCGAACGACGAATGATCGTCGAAGAGACACGAGAGTACACCTGCGCCTTGTGGCCGCTCTTGCCAATCCGTAGTCAAGTAGATTAGATGGGAGGCAGATTTTGTGGCCGTTTGTAGCAGTTCATACATAGCACAGGATTGGCGGAAACGGCCTGCAGGGTCTTCTGGAAACGCTGCCCCATTTGGAGCCCCAGCGTGGTCTGGGCCTTGTCCAGGCGCCGCAGAAGGCACACGAGATGGAGAAGTCATAAAAGGAACAGAGTCAACGCCATCCATGAGCTGAATATTTGGCAGAAGTGGGCGGACGTCTATGTGACGACGCCCTTCGGCGTGCGCCTCACTTGGCCGCAGCTAGCGGAGTGATTAGTGCCTCAACAGCACACCAATAAGCAATACAGGAGAAACCATCTCATTTCTCATTCGAAATCATTTGGAAAGTGCGTTAGTTCTGTGTGGCCAAGTGGGGCTCAGGTGGTGGGAGCCATCCTCTCCATGCTAATCTTGAATTCGGCCTTCAGAGACAAAGCTTCCTCCAAGAGGGCCCTCCACTTCTACCTGATAGAGGTCGTCAGCGACGCCGTTAACTCTGTGGGAAGCGTGGCTCTTTCCCTCCCACTGTTGGATGACCTGTTCATGTGCAGGCTCTGCCAGGCCCCATTGCACACAGGGATGCTGCAAACAAAGTGCTGACAGCATTTGTCTAGTTGACAGATTTGCCGCAGTGTGCCTGCGCTTTGTTGCACAAAGTGCCTGCATACTTGTTGCGCAGTGCCAGTGACAGTTTCTGTGTGTGCGATAGGGCCAGATCCACTTCAACGCCACAGACGCCTTCAGAAGCTACTTTACTGTTCCATTGTTTCTGTTGAATCAGTGCAGTCTGATGCTGGTGGCAAGGGAACGACTGCTGGTTCTCCAGAACAAGGAGAAGCCTTCAAGCTTGATTGCCAGGAGCGTGTTCCACGAAACAAGTGCTGTCACATGCTTGGAGATGCAAGAAGTCATGCATGCTAAGAGAAGAGATAGTCTTTCGCGCCAGCCAACCTTAATGACATTCTGGACTCTTAATCATTCATGTTGTGTCTCAGATTCGTGAACAGGCTCCTCCAGTCTCTGCGTTTCTATGCGCACAACCATCTGGTATGGCGCACCTCATTTTGCCATTGGGCTGGCGATGATAACGGGCCAAGCTCTATTCAAGTCCTACTATGGTCACTGCTTCGCGAACTCCGCAACCCTGCCTTATCCTCTTTACTACCACCCTTATATGGCTCCAGTGAAGGTTTTCCAGCATATTCTGCTGTCATGCCAGATCATATACCTGTTTCTGCGCCAGTGCAGCTTCAGTCTGAAGGTACAATTATGTCTCTCCCATTTGATTGTCTTCGAATGAGGAAGTCAGTACTGTGGGTATACTAAAGATCGAAGTGTCTGACTTTGACTGCAGGGCAGGAGTCTGGTGACTGGCTTCAAAGATGGCACCGAAAGGGGCACCATGCCTCCAGAGGAGCTGGAGTTGAGAAGGAGGGGATCCAGACGCAATCTTCGACTTCTGGTGGCCACACTGGGACTAAACGCCATCTGCGTCGGCTTCTTCCTCCTCTACTGCTGGGTTGAGGTTGTTGCGGGCCTCTGTCAGTGTCGCACAATGTTCACAACAGCGTCAGTTGTCGGCTAGGAGACCGTACGGCCCATACTCGTTGACCTTTCTGCTGTAGGCAATGGAACAAACGTGGACCATTCTGGTTCGAGAGCTGCAAATTGGAAGAGGCTTCAAAAGCTCGCCCTGGCTGTACAAGCTGCTGATGACGCTGAATCCAGCCACCAACTTCTTTGCTGACATGAACAGGTGGATGTAATTGAGGGCGCGAAAATAACTAGAGGCAGGCGTTCGATAAAGCAAACGCAAAGCCTGTTTTGAAATAGGCTGTCTCGGAATATCGTCACTGAAGTCGTCACTACTGTAGGCTCTGGTAAACGCGAAAATCGTGGGCCGCCTGGAGTCTCTCACTCATGATAATCAATCTGTATAGCTCAATCCAACTCTCCAGCACCTTGGGAGTGTTCGTGCACGTGGCCTGCACGGATCTCTTCTACGAGAGCTTTCGCAAGCTGGCTCCAATCGCTCGACTAGCCCGTCTGTGCGACAGGAATGGCAAGAAATCGACAATTGTCGAGCAGCCAAATGACGAATGCCCAGAGGTCATTGACGACCCCGGCCTTCGTGCTGCCAGGTGCTCCACTCTCGACCACTTACACGTTGGCGTGCACTACTTCTACATACATACTTCAGTTGAGATCGAATGTGACGTGTTAGCTTAAGCAGAAGTTTCAACTTTCTACTTCACGTCTTGACGAAATCCTCAACGACATCACATCCACTTCAGAATGATCGCGCGCAGCATTCTGCAGTCTGGGGCGGCCAGCGCCGTGGTGACAAGAGCGGTCGTCAACGCCTCACAAGGACAGCAAGCAGTGGAGAATCCACTCGTGCTACCCCAGGCTACAGCACCTAATGCGGAAGAGTATCCTTGCCAAGCTGAAGAAGTGACAGTCGCTAGAAACGGCGCAAATGTGGTCGAGAGGGAAGCCTGCCTAAGCAGCCCTCCGCAGTAACATGAAAACAACTGTGATGCCGTTTTGCAGTCCGGCTTCTTTTAAAGTGAGACTGTTGATATTGATACACAGAGTAGGCACACATGACTGTTGATATTGATATTGATACACAGAGTAGGCACACATGACTGTTGATATTGATATTGATACACAGAGTAGGCACACATGACTGTTGATATTGATACTCGAGGCCGTCCAGCAGGCCGAAAAGCGTCGTTTCGCCCAAAAGTAGGGTGTCTTTGATTGACTCGTATTCGAGCGTGTCGCAACCAAATAAGATGGGGTTTGTTCCAGTGCGTAGACAATTGATCCTAGTTCACACGTAGAAAGTTCAAAGAAATATTACCATTTTTTTCTTGAGTTATTAAAAAAGTGTACCCTTTTTGGCCGATTTCGGCGATTTTGGCCATTTTGGGGCAAAGTAGGGTGCGCGCGGCAGCCCATAACTAACGCTGTAGGCAACCGATTTTGCTGAAATTTGAAATATGATATGAGGGCATCTTGGGAAACAACTGGTGTAAAAATTATCAAAATCGCCCACCCTGTACAAAACCTCGAATTTTTTATGTGCGTCTCAAACCGGTGCGTGTTGCGTGATTATGGCCAAACACGCACCGCGCCAACACACTCCGACAGGGGTATCCAACGATGTATAAATCATCAGGGTTTCCCAAAGCACAAAGTCTGCAGACTCGAAAAACCCCCAGTGCACGCCTTTCTTGAATGGACTTTAGTGAAGGCGGGCGTCGATGAAAAGACGAATATATGCGCAAATATGTATCAATCGCCTCACACCGTTTTGTGATTCTGGGTCACCGTGTTCAGCACTCTGGGAGTGTTCGTGCACGTGGCCTGCACTGATCTCTTCTACGAGAGCTTTCGCAAGTTGACGCCGGTCGCTCGACTGTCTAAGCTGTGCCGCAACAACAAAGACGCTGAAATGTCTGCCGCCGTCGAGCAGCCAGATGCAGAATGTCCAGAAGTCATTGAGGACCCCAGTCTTCGGGCTGCCAGGTTATAGCGTGCATTACCTATTATTCACCTATGCTTGGCAATGTTTGACGATGCATCGGGTGTGGTAGATTGTCATGCTGCCATATCTGACCATTTATTGTCTGTAGCCGGCACCTACTCGTCGATGGGTCTTCAGAGAACTCCAATAGCGCTCTCCTTTGCTTCAGAATGATCGCGCGCAGCATTCTGCAGTCAGGGACGGCCAACGCTGCGGGGACAAGAGCGGCTGTCAGCTCCTCCACAGGACGACAACCAGTGGTCGACAATTTCTCTTCAGCTACGGAGGCGCAACCATCATGCGCAGAGCCATGAAAATTGAGAATAGAATCTTCTTTAGCAGAAGACGAAGCCCGTGATGACACGACCCTTCATGACATGTGACAGGATGCGATTCAGCCAGTGCCAATCTTTGCTTTTACATTAGCAACCCGGTACCGTTGGCCGGCAGTTGGCTATCAATGTGAATGTGCTTACTGCGAAGTTGATCCACAAGTGAGTTGTTCGAACTTCGAAGTACACGTTTTCCAGGTGCAATACGGCTTGAGCTTCGAAGCGCGGTCGACATGGTATCCCAAACCAATAATAATCATGCAAAGCAAGGGTTCTCCTCAGCGGTCGAACTCTATTGCCTCAGAGATGTTATCCCAGACGGTGCGCGTGTCCCTGGCCTCTTCCACGAAGCGCTCGAGCAGCTGGAGACTCCACCGTCGCGCCTCAGTCAGCACCTGGGGGTAGGTATTTTGAAAATTTTGAGTTAAATTTTTTCTTTTTACATCTCTACCTGCGGGTCGAAAGGCGACGGCCGGGCCATGTCGACCACGTGACCGCCCAGGGAAACTATTTTCGTGTGGATCTCCTTCGCCGGGAAGCTGGCGTTGACCCCGATTGCCGAGTAACCGTCGGCGCCCCCCTGCGTCAGGATCAACCTGTGTGTGATAGGTACCTACATACCAGCATTGAATGAGAGACGATCAGAGTCATGACACAGAGAGCAAGAGATGGAACTTGCAGGTGCCTGATGCTGCAGTAATAGAAAACGCTGTACGTTGGACACAACGCATACTACTAACTGCTGGTTTAATTATAATTTGACGGGACGCAGTGGCCGCCGTCCAATTCTTGCATGATCACAATAGGAAGTGTTCGCGCTCGTCGCCTCCATCAACAATCATCAACCCACAAGGCTGTTGCAAAGTCTTTATCAAAGGCATGAGCATACAAGCAAACCTCGTTGCCTTTGGTGCTCGTCCACCATAGTTCTCGTGGAAACGGCAGGCTGCCTGCCTGACCTGGGACTCTGAGGTGCCAAAGAGGTCTCTGCACAGAGAGAACCAGCCAAAGGCCGATGCGTGCTTCGACCCTATGCAGCCATTGCGGCGGTCGCAATAGTCTATTCTCCCATTGACGTGGCAGTACTCCCACCTGCCAGAAATCCCGTAAATCTTCTAATATGCCACCCCCTCGAATGACCCCCCCCCCCCTCCCAATCTATCGAGGTCTAACAAATAAACTCCCCCATATAGTAGTACCCCTACCTTGCTATATTACATGTACATATGTGCATGCATGCATAACGTACTTTAATTTAGTACTACTACTATGTAGTAAACATACCTTTAGTACATACATCTTCCCCCCCCCCCCCCCCCCCCCCCCCCCCCTAGAGGTAGGTTGAAGAAATAGGCGCCCAGGGTGCCTATTGGAGGATTTACGGTACGTATGTAGTACTACCTAGTTAGAAAGGCAGGAGTGAGGGGGAGGACGTCACCCTCCTTTCGAGTGACAAAGAGCACCCACATGAGCGAGTTGTTGAAGTTGTCCAGCCACCATCGATAGTTGACCTGTAGTCTGGCGCAGCCCTTTCCTGTGGTCGCGTAAGTCAACCAGTCGTGAAGACGGCCCAGCTCGGAGTAGGGGTCGAACTGTGGGACGGCCGATGAGCTGCACGCCACCAGTGTGGGATTGTAGCCGGGCGGAGCAGTTGACAAGTAGCTCAGACCCGTCAGCTGGTCGAGTATGGAGTGGAGGTGGAAAGCCAGAGCCCACCTCAAGCGGAGCAGAACCGTTCGCACATTTGATCTGTGAGCGTCGTTTTCGTTTGAACCGAGTTACCTCACATGTCCTTCTCGTTTCTTTGTAGAGTCACGTCTGGACATATGTTGAAGTCCTTTCTCAGAGTAGCATAGTCGTAGTTGTCCAGGAGTTGGTCAATTCTATCGTAGCCGTCGCGAATCCTGTTAGCACAAGCCTGAAAGTCGAGTTTGCTACTGCGCCAGTCCACAGGCTTCTGTTCGCACGCCAGAGATCCACACGCAGTATGTGCACCCAGGGTGACCAATACGTAGAAACTCATTTTAGTTTTAGTTTTAGTTAAAATTGTATATGCTGGCCGAGTTTCAGTTTCAGTCAAAGCATAAAGCTGGCCGAGTAGGTACATAGTTTTAGTAACTGAGGCTGAGTTTCAGTTATTCAAGGTCAAGAATGTCGCCATCGATTGCTTAACCTATGCTTGAGTGTTGATATTTTGCCGATTCACGATTAAATTTGAACTTTCGTTAGTTTCTTTAATGCTTTAGACGCACAGTGTGCAATTATTAACAAAGCGTCTACTTCAGTCGTAATTCTTTGGTGGCCAGCCAGCGTACACCTGCGGCGTAGTTGAACGTTCTGTATCTGCAATCACTTGCGATCCACCAATCGATGGGTCGGCGAACACCCGGCCAATATGGCTGTCGTATTCCGAGCTGACTTCGAAGGCGATGGGCGCGCTCGAGGCGACCGCCGCGTAGACGACGTCTGGCAGTTCGGTTCTCAGGACGATCGACTTGACTCCGCCGTATGACCCGCCGAAGACGATCCACTTCAGCCTCTCGACCTGCAGCGTCTCCCGTACGTGCTCGATGAGCCGCTTCGTGTCCTGAATTTCAAGTCGTCAGCGCTGCTATGGTAGTACATTGCCAGGCTTGATCAGAGTCAAAATGGGTCTTAGCATCTCCTTCGACACTTTCATATTGTCACAAAGATGGCGAAGGAACGACTTTGTTCGCCTCCTCACTGATATCCTGTTTAGTGCGTGCATCTGGGAGTGCACGCGCTTACACACCTAGGTATGCACCTGTGCCAGCACGCACGCACGCACGCACGCACGCACGCACGCACGCACGCACGCACGCACGCACGCACGCACGCACGCACGCACGCACGCACGCACGCACGCACGCACGCACGCACGCACGCACGCACGCACGCACGCACGCACGCACGCACGCACGCACGCACGCACGCAAGGACGCACACATCGTTTAACCCCACCTGAACCATCTGCTCGTTGACGGCGAAAGAGAAGTCCCCTCTCATGGCGTCGTTCAAACTCTCGCCGGTGTAGCGATGCTCCATCAGTATCCCCAGAGAACGGTGTTGCTCCAGAGCGGGCTTATAAATGCCACTCATTGAGCCCTCGAGATACTCCGATGGAATCAGTGGAGAGTAGAGACCTGTGGCGAGATTTGGAGGGTCTAATGAAAATGGCCTGCTACACAAGGTTGTCGCAGATACTTCGTGTAGACTACCATAAATGAGATGGAGGGGAAGGCTTATTGGCGTATTTCCACTTATCTGCCGTACGTGAATACCGGGGTCGGGGCACGTGGGAGGGGGCGGGGGGGGGCATTTGCCTGAGGCTGCAGCGAGGACGACAACTTAGTAAAGCAGCCCTACCCAAAACTTTCACCCAGTTATGGCGCATATTAGTTTTGCTATAGGTTTTATCGAAATCAGAAATTCGAGCTCTTGGCCGCTCACTTTCTAAAGAAACCCCTTCATTCTGTCTTCAATGTCTCAGTATAGCGCTTTGTTTTGTTGACTGACACTTTCTGGAACGTGCACTCTTGCAACTGTTATTTTGCAATCTACTTTGGTTGCGTGTGCATCTTACATACAATTAATTGATTTCCGATTTCCATTCTACAGTACCACTGGCCAGCATCACTGGGGCGCCGTTGCCCCTTTCCCAGTAGTCGTCCACCACCCAATAACGCTGCTGGAAGGTTCTCCCCTCGTTCGGATCGAAGTGGTCCATTGGTTGAGCCAAGTTGACTTGTCGAATGGCACCCAAACAACCGTTGCGGCAAAGGAGGAGCAGAAAGTTTACAACTGTGGATGTTACGGCGCGATTCATGGTTGAGTCGTACACTGTACGTTAGCTAGCTTGGGGAGGGCCTAGCTTGTAGAAGATTGAAATATGTTGCCAAGAAAAAGCAATCAACGTTTACGCCCCAACTTGAACAACAGGAGTAAATCTGCCTTTAACGCACGATGTCGTCTCTGTGTGAAAACTATGTAACTCCCAGCAGTCGATAAACGAGGCAAGGCAAACAACGGAGCTATGCGCCGCTCTCCGGTGCACGGGCAAACAAAGGATTTGCGTAGGATTAAGCAAGTGCTTAGAGTATGAATGTGTGCAACCTTCCCAGTCCATCGGTATTAGCACGACGTACATTGCAGGCACGTCCACCGGATTTGTTCAGCTTCACGCGGCGAGCTGGCAGCATAAATAGGTGCTGGCCACACCCTGTACATACTCAATCTAGTTTGGTTGAAGTTGGCGATGAGCTCCATTAGGCAACACTAAGCTTCTTCAATCGACATCTTCGACGAAGCGCTGATCGCTGTTCGCAAACGGCTGCCACGTGCGTCTATCCTACAACGGCGACGAAGCGCTCCGCAACGCGATATTGAAACGACATTGCTAGTGGTTGTTAGCAACTGAAACACACAACTCGAAGACGCAGAGCGCAAAATGCCAGTGTTCAACGAAGACGATTGCACGACACATTGAGGTTTAGAATTCGCAAGAGCGTTGGCCTCAGTTAGTTGAAATGCACCGTTAAAAATTTATCGCACAGTTCAGTTAAATGATTGCAACGGAAACTGAAAGAAACTAATGTAGTCTGAAGTTTCTATTGGCCACCCTGCTATGAATTGCTCAAATTTTGCGCAAGCTGCGAAACACTTGAAGGTCCTTGTGCCACCTCGTCCCAAGGGCAGCCAGATAAGACGTGTTTTATAGGTCGGAACTCGATCGGAACTCTACTCTTCAGCGACATACAACTGGGGGTGGTTAAAAGTTCTCGCACTTTGCCGAACTGCGTCCGAACGGCGGCGCTCATCAAAGAAGATGATGTAATAACGGTGCGGTTCGCGTAACACAAAATGTCCTTTGTATCAACTGGCGACACACTCAACGTGCACTCCGAAAGAATGCTTGTAAACGGCGACTACCGCGAGCGGAGCCGATCAAAAACCGGCACTTAGCGGGAAAACGACCGGGCGGGAATGTGGTGCGTGCGTTCCAACAACGGGGCATACTTAACCGCCTTTACAACGCTCGTTAGAGCCGCTTCTGAGCCATTAAAGCGCGGAAGCCTATGGATCTATTCGTCAAACGTTGCGGCTGGCCGCTTCCCAGCGTCGATAGGCCGCAGCTCGAATAGGAATTGCCCAATCTTTAACGGCGCAATCTTAGGTCGCGCTTATCTTTATTGACGCGCCGCGCAGGCCGCATAAAGTTGGTTACCGGTCGTTAGGGAGTCACACTTTCTTCGCTCCACCACTGTCGACCGTCTGACAAGGTCGAAACCAGCTACCGTATACCCAGAAAGGGGCCAGAGGAATTCCCGGAATCCACCCGAGAATGGCGTCGTCGCGCGCGTCGTCGTCCATTTTCACGTGGCCGATTTTGAGACATCTGAGGAACAAGCAGCAGAGTTCTACTGACACTATGATGAGCGGCATCTCGAGCGCCACGTCCAACCCTCAGAGTGGAGACAGGGACATCAAGGTTGACATTTGAGAGCAGTTGTCGTTTACACAGTCGAATATTAGAGCGGTCACACTTCTCCAAAATGTCGCTTATGCGTGCGCGTTTTGAAACTTTTAAGTAAGACGTGTCGCATGAGACATGAGTGTAGGTCACATTTCAAACAACGTGTCGCGTGTCGCTTTGGTGTCCGGATTACTGTGGCTTCGCGAACATCTTATAGTTGTGCGTAGAAAAAATTCTTGGCGCGCTATGGAACGACACCCAACTAAAACCGAGTCTATTCTGTATTATGTCACCCTACGTTGCTGCTCTGGGGGGGGGGGGGGCGGGAGGCTAAATTTTCTTTCCCTAGCAGGTCTGGGGCCGGGTAGGGAGGAAGGGCGAAAATGCCGTCTAACCCCACTCATCCCTATGTGACGTCACAGCGGGCGCCCGATAACAAGCGCGCGCGTCCACTCCATTCCATTCCTCGCTCGCTGCTCTGCAGCGCTGCTGCGCTTAGACTTAGCACAATATTTGGCACTGCCTAGACTCCAAGCTCGCTGCTCTGTACACAGGAGCAGTCTTTGCTTCCATGCAAACGTTCGGAAGCAGAGCCAGGATAAGTACCTACACGATATCCAGCACGATGACCAAAGAACTTGCATGAGTGGTAGCAATTGGACAGTAAAGACGCTGATTCACATCCTTGTTCATGAAAAGTGCAATAAGCTCTGTTCCCTTGTATGCTGTTCTCCAGATTTCTGAGCCGCTGTTTCCACTTGAATTGAGTCTTCAAGGCGCGAGGAGGCCTGAGGGATTGCAGGTGTTTCCTTTGATGGCCAGAGGTCTGTTGTCTTGGCGGCGAGAGACAGACGTACGTTTCAGGCGCAGAGTCAGTAGACTTGTGCACCAAATTGTTGAATTGTTCAGTGCCGAAGCGAACTGTCTTGTTCCGATTCGAGTGTTGGCGGAGGTAGTCCTTCCCCTAATCGGGCCTCTTGCGGATTCGCGAAGCGTAGCGCGAATGTCCACAACGAACGTCGCCAGCACTCAAGTTCGTCTTCCGAGGTGGCCATGGGTATGACTCGTATGACTGCTTCGTCCACGCCAACTTCAGCAGTGAATCTTCCACTTCCATTGGGCAAACAAGACGAAATGACCGCGCTGGCAGAGAACAATAGACGACCAGCTCCAACGTATGAAGAATCCCATAACGAGACGTCGCTTGAAGGCGAGCAAGTAGACGCGCTCAACGTTGTGTTGTGTATGTCAGTGCAAGCTGTGTCGTCGTGTGTCACTTAGGCAGTGCCACTGCCAAATACTGTGCTAAGATCTCAGCGCAGCATTGCAGAGCAGAGAGCGAGGGATGGAGTGGACGCGCGCGCTTGTTATCGGCCGCCCGCTGTGACGTCACGTAGGGATGAGTGGGGTTAGACGGCATTTTCGCCCTTCCTCCCTACCCGGCCCCAAACCTGCTAGGGAAAGAAAATTTAGCGGGCGGGAGATGGAAGGCGGAGTGGTGTGAGCACGTGCAATGCGAGTACAAGTTGCGTGCAATGCGCGTGCATGTAGGTACACGCGAGCGCGCGCTGCATACGATAGTTGGGGGGAGGGGGGGGGGGGGGGGGGGCGGGGTGGAGCGGAAAGGGAGCGGAAGGGGCACAGTGACAGTGGGCACATCATGGTACATATCTGCCGGTTAAATGTCTCATGAGGTACGGCAAGCTATGTACAACAGTAGAGTGGTGGTTAGGGAGGAGGGGGCGGCGGCTGACGGTTAGCACCTGCAGGCCTCCTACGTGGAGCACCAGTACGACATCGACCGCCTCATCTCCCAATATCCCTTCTCTGGGCATCAACAAGGAGGAGCCTATGGCTTCTCGGGGTTGACCACCTCCAAGGCGGCGGAGATCCAAGCGACCGTTGGCAAGGTTTGTTGGCGTTTAGACATCCTTCAAACGAATAACAATACCTACACATATTCTATAAGTCGGCAAAAGTTTGAACGTGAAAGAGTGTGAAGCTTGGTTCCGACGGCTCTAGATATGCATAGTAGGCATTCTTCTGTCCAAACTCCCTTCACGTTCAAAACACGCAACTTAACGCTTGCGTATGGATTTGCAGTTTAGAGCTGCCCTCGAGCACAGACGTAACTGAACAACACAAGACAACGTATCGCTGCATAAATTGACTAAAAATCAACGACATTTATTGACGAATGTGAATGCAGAAATGGAAAGTTCGTGCGCCAATAAGGATTTGTGGCATAGTTTTGCAGTTTTTAAAAATTGCAATTTCGAGATATTTTCAATCAAAATATGGAAGTGTCGAAAATCGAAATTTTCACCTGATGAAATTCACCTGAAAATAGCGGCGAAATTTCTTCAGAAATGGAAAGAGTATAGACTGCGGATAATTTGAAACGCAAAAGAAATGTTTTTCAAACATTGAATTTAATAGAAATACGTGATTATTTTTCAGAATTCCATAAATCAACAAAATAGAACCTTTCTTTACGAATTTGAACGCAGAAAATGATAAGGCCGTATGCCAATAGGAATTTGTGACATAGTTTTACAGTTTTAATATATTAAAATTTCGAGATATTTAGAATTGAAATTAAAATGACAAAATCGAGATTTTCTCCTGATGGCCAGAACAGCTGTTTATTGATGAATGTGCACGCGGAAACAGAAATGCGTACGCTGAACAGAGGAATTTGCTCGCACCAAACTTTTGGCAAGTTTTTTTTGTTGGATGTGACGTTTTCACACAGGTAGGAAACATCAGATAAACGGCGTCGTATCATGCCGATAACATATAGCGAACGCGGCGATATCACTGAGCTTCAGATCAGCTGTACAGATAACCGTATCGTGTGATAGCTGCACTTTGCATTAAGGTGCACATTCTCAAGACACCTTCTCCAGATGCGGCTAACGATGTGTACAAAGTTCACTATACTGTTCACCAAGATTTGACAGACACAAAGTATAGGTTGAACTTTTTACACACACAGCTTGTTACTCTAAGCTTGTTGAAGAGTTCGCTTCGCATGCTACCATACCCTCAAGTGGAAATACGGTCATCTGAAGCTAGGTGCGTTGTATGTCGAATGTGGGGGTTTTAGAGGATTGCGATTCCGAATTTGCAATTAGTTTTGCGATTGGAGTGATCAGGAGGCCTCATCGATCAGTCTCATTGGTTAGTCGTCATTCTGTTTGACGAGGCCATTTAACCTCCAAAGTTCTTACAGAGGCGGGGAGGAGTGCCCCGCGGGGCTTTGCCCCGTCTACTAATCTTGCACACACACAGCTTGTTGCTCTAAAAGCCAAATCCTAGGTGAAATCTATACTGCTGTGCAAGAACCCTCTTGCGATGGGGGAGCTCGTGAAGCGGAGCAATACGAGCAGCGAATGAATCATCACGCTCTCTGTACAAAGAAGGCAACTCTTTACAATGTTAGTCACACAAACTAAACTTTTAATACCAGAGCTTGTTTGTGGAGTATGAAAATTCCAGCCATGCTGAAGTATTTCTAAGGGAATTCTAGCAAAACCATTCAAGAAAAATTAAAAGCGTTCCACACCAAATGGGCCGGAAGGGGTCTTCTTCCGTTACACTACTTGACATAGGTACATGGTGATGATGATACAAGTATTCTTGACCTTTCTTTCGCAAGTGTCCCCTATCGCTTATTCTTTACAACTGCAAGTCATTCGAGTGTTCTGCTGTATCACTGTGGTGAGGCTAGGCAATTATTGTTTCAAGTTGTCCGTTACTCATTACTCATTACTCATTACTCGGCTCATTACTCGCTACTGCGATGATACATCTCAACCAAATATTAAACATGCATAGTACACTACCATAGTGACGCCTGTCGATGTGTCAGTGGCATGTCTGCACCAGGGAAATTTCACGCGAGCTTTCGGCCCACAATTGGAGTCGTCGTCAGGCACTTCTCAAATTTGGGTGGCGGCGGCGGCGGCGGCGGCGGCGGCGGCGGCGGCGGCGGCGGCGGCGGCGGCGGCGGCGGCAGCGGCGGCGGCGGCAGACAACGACGACGACGACGACGACGACGACGACGACGACGACGACAACAACAACAACAACAACAACAACAACAACAACAACAACAACAACAACAACAACAACAACAACAACAACAACAACAACAACAACAACAACAACAACAACAACAACAACAACAACAACAACAACAACAACAACAACAACAACAACAACAACAACAACAACAACAACAACAACAACAACAACAACAACAACAACAACAACAACAACAACAACAACAACAACAACAACAACAACAACAACAACAACAACAACAACAACAACAACAACAACAACAACAACAACAACAACAACAACAACAACAACAACAACAACAACAACAACAACAACAACAACAACAACAACAACAACAACAACAACAACAACAACAACAACAACAACAACAACAACAACAACAACAACAACAACAACAACAACAACAACAACAACAACAACAACAACAACAACAACAACAACAACAACAACAACAACAACAACAACAACAACAACAACAACAACAACAACAACAACAACAACAACAACAACAACAACAACAACAACAACAACAACAACAACAACAACAACAACAACAACAACAACAACAACAACAACAACAACAACGACGACGACGACGACGACGACGACGACGACGACGACCACCCAAATTTGAGAAGTGCCTGACGACGGCTCCGATTGTGGGCCGAAAACTCGCGTGAAATTTTCCTGGTGCAGACATGCCACTGACACATCGACAGGCGTCAAACAATAACTGCACAGCTGGCGGTTTCCTGAATTCACTACCATAGTGTTCTTAAACAGCTCACCAAATTCTATCCGCAAAGGCCTGACACAAGCACAGCTACAGTTGGTCAAGTGAGGAACACGCAACATCGCCTTGGCCCACTCAGGCCTGCTGCGTTCAAGCTGACAAACTGCAACCGAATATTACTCAGATCAACACAAGGGGCCGACATATGTATCACAACTTAGCAAATTTGGCCTCAAGTTTGTATGGCAAAAATCACGTCCTGTGAAAGATTAGGAGCAACTCCCGGGTGTTGTTTGTGGTTTTGGGGTGTTTTTTTTTTTTTTTTTTTTTTTTTGTTTTTTTCTTTGTTGTATTTTTTTTTTTGGAGCAGTGTTTGGGGTTTTTTTTTTTTTTTTTTTTTTGTTTTGTGTTGTTTCTAGTACTACAGTAGTCTGTCTGTATGTGTCAGTTGAGTCGTCGTCAAGTAGTACGAGTGTACGTACGTACGTCGTTGTGTGTGCCTCCCCCTCTCTGCACTGTAATCGCCCGTCTGTCTAGTTGCCGCTCGTTCGCATACCCCGCCGATTGCCTTTGGCTAACTAGTTTCCCCACTGTGTCTGTCTCCCTTCCCCCGCATACGAAGATCTGACGAAGACTTTGAGATGTCCGACCTTTGATATACCGCGCCTATAGTTTGTGTGTAAGGTGTTTGCCTTCTGCTATCCCACGGTGCGCGTATCCGCCCGAGGTCTAGTTCCGACCAGTTCCGTATCTCGTTCTGCCCGCCTATCTGGCCTGTACTTAAGTAGCGCCGTTTCTCAGTGATCGACAGTCGTTTGCCAGTCGTCTATCGAGTTCGCTTCCTGCCCCAATACTTTGCCTCGCCTCCTGTTTGTGCCGTTGTCCTGTAAACCGTTAGGTGTAGAAAAGGTTGAAGAAACGGAACTAAGAAGTGGCACTTCGCCACATAATTTTTGGAGCCGCGTTAAGCGGGCCTCGGTGGCGTTTGGGTCCTCATACCCTTCGCCGAAAAGCCGAGTGAGCCTCTGAAGCGAAAGCCATTTGCAAGCGCTTGTGGTGTAGTTGAACTGTCTCAACTGATGCTGATCCTGCACCCTTGCTCTTGTCTCATGTGCCTGTAGCTTGTCGAGCGGAGAAGAAGCGAAGGAGTTGAAGTGAAGTGACCTGAGAGAGCTCTGAAGGAGCGTTGACCTGGCTGCGTTTCCACCGGATTGTGGACAGTCAGTGGGTATCGTGCTGGATTTGTTTACGGCCGAATTGGTGACTTTGCTTTGACTTTGAAGTCCTTCTTACAAAGGCCATCTGGAAACCCGGCGCACTCGTTGCCCGAGGTTAGACCGGTGACTCAAGGAAACCGTCCCTTGTGGAAAGGTTACACTGAGGAAACTTTTTTTGAAGTACCCGTTAGTTCCCAATCCTTCGTGGAAACCCGTCTGCGACTTGTCGTGAACGAGGTTAGACCCGTTGAAGTCTGGAAACCCAGCGCACTCGTGCACTGAGGTTAGACCGGCGTTGAAAGGGACAGTCACGCCTACTGGGACGCGATCTCAGGAGGTTTGACTAGGGCTGAATTGAAGGGAAGTCCTGCGGCGTTTCGGCGCAGAGCGGACTGACCAGCACTGATTGCGCGCGCTCCGTGGAGAGCGAAAGTCTCGAAGGGCCGAAGCTGACCTGCTCGCTGGTAAGTTAGCCGAAGGGAGAAGCCCTGCTAACGCGAGTAGAGGGGAGGCAAGCCTAGTTAGCTTGCAGAAGCGCTCTGTGTCGACGAGCGTTAGAAAGCGGCGTGCGAAGTCGTTTGACCTGCTTTGTTAGCAGTGGGGAATCAAGTGTGCAGTTCGTGTTTACGCAACTCGTGAGGCTTAGCAGAGCCCAATTGATTTCGATTACTGTAGCGCCGAATTTTATTGCTGCGTATTGTGCTGAACTGTTGAGAAGCTGAGAGCGGATAGCAGCCATGCCTGAAGGCATGTCGACAGTCACTGTTGACGCCGAGCGTTTACAACGTGTGCTTGAAGTAGCGGCGCGTTTTGACCAGTTTCTGGCTCGTCTGCCAGACGGAACCGATTTGAATTCGCTACTGCAGATTGCGCAGGAGAGGCAGCCCATGAGCGTGCCGAGTTCGTCTACGACAGACTACGCCAATAAGCTTGCGTTGAAGCAACTAGTGTGCATGCCCCTTTTCAATGGAGATCGTTCGCTCCGAGTAGACAAGTTTCTGCACGATGTGAGCAGCGTGTTCAAGCAGTGTGGCGTCGCGAAGGACGCCCGCGCCGATTTGTTGCGCTCAAGGCTGGACGACGACGTTGCCGCCTATGTGTCCACGTTGCCAGTCGCAACTCAGAGTGACTATGACGCGCTTTGCCGCGCTCTGCGAGACAAGTACCGTAGGCCAGAGGACAGAGCCCTGGCCCGGGAAGAGTTAATCTCTCGCGTGCAACTCGAAGACGAGAGCCTCACGGATTTTGGAAAGGCCATCAAGGGGTTAGGCCGCATTGCCTACGGAGAAGGCTGGCTAAGCGCCAATCGAGCCGACGACCCTCTTGACTTGAGAAGTGCTGTAAAGGACGCGTTTCTGAATGGAATCAGAGGCGAGTTGAGACAAACCGCCAAAGTTTTGTGCTCCAACAAAAACTTCTCGTTCGAAGAGCTGGTTGACTGGACCGCAGAGTTAGAAGCGAAATTACAGACTCCTAGTCAACGAAAGAGCGCCATTGCCGCCGATACAGCTGCTGATGAGACGTCGTACTTTTCCACTCGAGACGCAGCCATCAATGGCGCACAGTTAAACGCAGCCGAATTAGACTTTGAAGAGAGCCGAGACGAACTGAACGTTCGAGTTGTCGAGTGCTACAACTGCGGCGAGAACCACTTCGCTCGTGGCTGCCCGCACAGATCTCAAGGGGTGAGAGACGATCCCTACGAGTGGGAACAATCGACGCCAGAGGAGAGGCAGCCCAATCATGCTTGTCCCAGGGAGTATTCCACTCAGTCTTTGGAGGAGCCTTACGCTCAAGCGAATACGTTGAAGTTGGTGAATTCGACTGCTGGAGGCCCCATGGAATGGCCCAGCGAGAAGAGTGCCCCACTTCCCCAAAGTACAGACGCTCCCTTGTTGCTGAAGTCGATTGCAGACAAGTTGGAGGCGTGGGAAGCTCTGTCGAAGACAGAAGAGGCCTGCATAGGAGAGCCCCTGTCACAAAGCAATTCTGCCCGCACACAGTCGATAGCTGAACAATGCGGCCAAGCAACCAGCATGCGGGAGAAACTGATGCGAGAACTGAAGCCTAAACCTAGAAGCCCAGTAGTAGAGGCGCGCGACCTGAGGGTCCCCTCCTACCTTCCGTTTGAAGCTCCTACTTCGCCCATGGTAATTAGAGGCGAGCTCAACGGACATGAGGCTGATATGCTGTTTGACACAGGCTGCACTGTGACACTGGCCAGTGCCAGCCTAGCGGAGAAACTGGGTCTCAAACTGACGCCCTGTGACAGGCGATTCAGAGTCGCTAACGGACAGGTGTCCAAGTCAATCGGCACAACCTTTGTGAAACTCACTCTTGGAACTGAGACGTTCCCAAATGTAAAGGTGACAGCAGCGGAAGCGACAGCCCATGAAGTACTTTTGGGCCAAGACTTTATGGCTAGAATCGCGCCGTTCACAATCACTTTTCGAGGCCCTGGGAGCGGCCACGTGCTGACAGCTAACGAGAGTGTGCTGCCCTTCGGTGACTCACACCGAACGCTAGAGTCTGACAGAGAACTCCCAACATGTACGCACAGATCTGTCACTGAAGGTGCGACGGCCAAGCGCCACAAGAGACGCAAGAAGAAGGTGCGAACTGAAGAGCCACCTGGCACGAAGCGAAGGTCTACTACTCAACTGGTGCCTAGTGAACAAAGCCTAGGTGTCTCAACGGAGCAACCCGTGTCGCCTCCACCTGGCTTTGAGTGTCGCCCAACCAGTGCCGCGAGCGACAGAAGCGCCCTGAAAGAGGCGACGAGCTATGTAATTCCCCAGCGAAGAAAGCCGCCACCCAAGGAGAATTCCCCCACGACCTTTGGAAAGCCCCTGAAGCCGAACCACAAGACCCCCACTCCATCTGCCCTTCTGCCAGACAAGAAGCTGACACCAGCCCAAGTCGGCCCATCTGCAGCGCCAGTGGACCCATCAGCTATCCCAGACAACCCAGCCATGCCACACGCCCCAGCCGACAAGCGCCTGTGGAAGGAGAACTTGGAGCCTGGTCCCATCTCCGACAAGCCCTGCCCTGGAACCCCAGCCACCTGACGACTACGACAGCCGCGCGGACGCGCCTGAGTAGAGGGGAGGACTGTAACAGTGCATACTTTCGATGTTGCATTTTCCGCCTAGTACAGTACAGTAGTCTGTCTGTATGTGTCAGTTGAGTCGTCGTCAAGTAGTACGAGTGTACGTACGTACGTCGTTGTGTGTGCCTCCCCCTCTCTGCACTGTAATCGCCCGTCTGTCTAGTTGCCGCTCGTTCGCATACCCCGCCGATTGCCTTTGGCTAACTAGTTTCCCCACTGTGTCTGTCTCCCTTCCCCCGCATACGAAGATCTGACGAAGACTTTGAGATGTCCGACCTTTGATATACCGCGCCTATAGTTTGTATGTAAGGTGTTTGCCTTCTGCTATCCCACGGTGCGCGTATCCGCCCGAGGTCTAGTTCCGACCAGTTCCGTATCTCGTTCTGCCCGCCTATCTGGCCTGTACTTAAGTAGCGCCGTTTCTCAGTGATCGACAGTCGTTTGCCAGTCGTCTATCGAGTTCGCTTCCTGCCCCAATACTTTGCCTCGCCTCCTGTTTGTGCCGTTGTCCTGTAAACCGTTAGGTGTAGAAAAGGTTGAAGAAACGGAACTAAGAAGTGGCACTTCGCCACATTTGTAGGGTGTGTTGGAGAGGGTTGGAATGTGTTGTGTGGTCGGGTGCGTAGTTGAGAGTGAGAGTGTGTGTGTGGGTGGGTGTGTGGGTGGGGGGCGCTGTTCCTGCGCGCGCCCCCCCCCTTGAGGGGGGTTGATAGGTGGGGAGTGGGGGTTGTGGTTGGGAGGAGTGGGTGAAGTTTTGAAAACTGAAAAATTATAAGTGTGTTTGTTGTGGGGTGATTTTAGAATTAGAGGGGGTGGGGTGCGTGGGGTGTTGCGCTGTAAGGAATAGGAATAAGAAATAAAAATTATTTGTTGGTGTTGTGTGGTTAGTTGGTGGTAGTGTGTGGTGGGTGGTGGGGCTGGGGGGGGGCTTTTCGGTGGGTCGTTTTTTTTTTGTTCGCGGGGGGTGGGTCGTGGTCTTTCGGGGTGGGGTTTTGTGGGGTTGGGTTTGTTGGTTTTTTTTGTTGGGGTGATGGAGGTGCTCTGGGTGTGTGGGGGGGGGGGTGGGTGTTGCGCGGGCTGCGTCTGTGTTCTGCGCGGGCGCCGGCTTTTTTCCTCTTTTTTTTCGTTCCCTTCTTTTCAATATGTCCTTACTTCCCGCTGCAAGTATGAAAGTTCAGAAACCAGCCGTTCAAAAGTTATAGCGATTCTCCCGACCCCTATTTTTTCGATTTACTAACATTTTTCTGGAAGGCCCCGAAATTGGGGGGCCTTTTGCGATTTTTCGCGGCTCCTAAGGCCGATCTAGCTGAAATTTTTAGGGTGTGTGGAGAACCCATGGAAGCAACTTTTGGCCAAGCGGCGCCCTCCTTGCCTGCTGGAATCGCTTGCGGCGCTTGTTTTTCGGCGAAAATCGACAGATTTTAAATTTGATTGAGATTGACTTGAGACTCTGCAGCTTTGGGAGCCTTGCTTAGGTGCGCTGCGTAGACATTAAGTGGGCCCACATACCTGCCAAGTTTGGGCTCGCCGCGCCTTAAGAACAAAAAATTACGAGGGAAAAACTTTGTGACATTTAGATCGCGTGATCAGTTTTTGGCGTCCCAATGTTTACAGGCCCATTGCTCGAGAACGGCAAGCGGCATTCAGTTGGCTTATGCACCGTTGGATTCGCCGTTTGATTCTCTATCGTGCTGCTGTACGTTTGGTCATTTGTAGGATTTCCCTGGAAAGCGCCTTGCGCTCCTGTGATTTGGGGCTACAGAAGTTACCGGCAACTTTGACATTACGCTGCAGTCAAACGTGACGTTGTTCGAAGATGGTGTAGTAGATAAAGTATTTGTCTTTGTGCCCTCTGTCTCTCCACCAAATTTCAGCTCAATCGGTTGCAAACTATTTTTGACGAAACAGCGAAATATTCTACACCAATTTGTAGAAATCAGTTTGCAACCGATTCAGTTGAAATTTGGTGGAGAGACAGAGGGCACAAAGACAAATACTTTATTCTACTACACCATCTTCGAACAACGTCACGTTTGACTGCAGCGTAATGTCAAAGTTGCCGGTAACTTCTGTAGCCCCAAATCACAGGAGCGCAAGGCGCTTTCCAGGGAAATCCTACAACTGACCAAACGTACAGCAGCACGATAGAGAATCAAACGGCGAATCCAACGGTGCATAAGCCAACTGAATGCCGCTTGCCGTTCTCGAGCAATGGGCCTGTAAACATTGGGACGCCAAAAACTGATCACGCGATCTAAATGTCACAAAGTTTTTCCCTCGTAATTTTTTGTTCTTAAAGCGCGGCGAGCCCAAACTTGGCAGGTATGTGGGCCCACTTAATGTCTACGCAACGCATCTAAGCAAGGCTCCCAAAGCTGCAGAGTCTCAAGTCAATCTCAATCAAATTTAGAATCTGTCGATTTTCGCCGAAAAACGAGCGCCGCAGGCGATACCAGCAGGCAAGGAGGGCGCCGCTTGGCCAAAAGTTGCTTCCATGGGTTCCCCACACACCCTAAAAATTTCAGCTACATCGGGTTTAGGAGCCGCGAAAAATCGCAAAAGGCCCCCCAATTTTGGGGCCTTCCGGAAAAATGTTAGTAAATCGAAACAAGCTGTTTTAAAAAAGTTGAGTTGTTTTATTAATACAGAGTGGTTTGTGAGTGTTTTAAAGTGGAAGAGTAAAAGAGTGGATACTTTTGTAAAGTATTTCGAAGCCTTTCCGATATGAAGCGCGCCCGCCCGGAGTCCACTATTCATGCGCTACTTCTGACACGCTCCTTTCTGAGGGGTTCTTGCTGGGCAACATTGGGATCGCCCGGGATTATTTTTTTGAGCAAGACACACGCATTTCTGAGCGGTTGTTGCAAGGCAACATTGGAATCGCCCGGGATTAATTTTTTTAGCAGACAAAGTTGTTCGTAAGACAAGGGTTTAAAAAAACAAAAGTATTTCTTTAGGAATGAGTGTTCAACAACTGCCTCAACGTAAGCTTTCAAACGGTCGAACGAATGCCGCTCTACAACGTAAGAAGAGCGAGTTAGGGCCGATTTGCTGTTTGAACATTTGGGTTACTGTAGATCGCGATATTCAAACTTATGAGTTTCGACCATTAGAAGAACAAATGATCAGTGAGTCAAGAGCTATCCAGCAACTCAAGACCGTCCGTCTCTCTACGACGCGCGCTGAGCGAGTTAGAGCGATTTCTATGCTAAAAACGCAAGAATGCCGCTTTTCGTGGTGCGTGTTTGCGTAAGTAACAAAATTTTTACGCCAAGTGAAAGAGCACGTCGAGACCTTTTAGTTGACCTATCGCACGCCGCTCTACGACGTAAGACGAGCGTGTTAGAGCCGTTTTGCGTTTTGGACCTTCGGGTTACTGTAGCGCGCAATTCAAACTTTTGAATTTCGACTTCTCTTAACGGAATTATCAGTGTGCCGAAACCTATTCAATGAACTCAAGATCGTCTCTCTATGACGGAAGACGAGCGAGTTAGATAAGTTTTGCGTTTTAAACCTTTGGGTTACTGTAGCTCCCGAAATTCAAACTTTTGAGTTTCGACCAATTGGAGAACAAATGATCAGTGAGTCGAGAGCTATCCAACCAACCCAAGATCGTCTCCGTACGACGCACGCTGAGCGAGTTAGAGCGATTTTTGCGTTAAAAACTCGAGAATGTCGCTTTTCGTGTTGCGTGTTTGCGTAACTAAGAAACTTTTTTATGCCAAGCGAAAGCGCACGTCGAGACCTTTCAGTTGACCTATCGCACGCCGCTCTACGACGTAAGACGAGCGAGTAATAGCCGTTTTCAGTTGAACCTTCGGGTTACTGTAGCGCGCGCAATTCAAACTTTTGAATTTCGAAGTCTCTTAGCGACATTACCAGTGAGTCGAGACCTTTCCGCAAAGCCCAAGATCGCCTTCCTACGACGTTCCAACGCCGAGATCTGAGAGCGTAACGGACGAACAGACGAACGCACGAACGCACGATAAGCTCTCGTAGGGGTTCGCCCGGCTGAGGCCGGGCGAAAAAATAGGGGTCGGGAGAATCGCTATAACTTTTGAACGGCTGGTTTCTGAACTTTCATACTTGCAGCGTTAAGTAAGGACATATTGCTCTACAATATGCAAGTGGAACGAAAAAAATCTGTAGTCAGGAAAAAAAGTCGATTTTTACTGTGGCGTCCCGTTTCCATGCGTGTTGCGTGATTAAGTCGAAATACGCATGACCCAATAGAGCTCGTCGAGACCTATCGATTGGTACCTAAGTTGGTCTGGTACATCCTACTCGTGCACGGATATCCGCAAAAAACCTCCAGTCTCAGTTTTTTTTGGACAGACTTTAGACATGACGGTTAGTGCCACCCAATGGAGTCGAATGCGCTGAGTAACGTGCCGTTGTCCGTTTCTGTTGCTAATTTCGCTATTTCGAGATATTCACAATCAAAATATGCAAATGTCTAAAATGACACTTTTATTTACAAGTCGTATTGGCAAAGTTTTTGCTGCAATGGAAAGAGCATACTACGCGATGAATTTGTGACATAGTTTCGGATTTTGGAATTCACGAAATTAGGGATATTTTCAAGGTTTTTGTCAAAATTCCCAAATTTCGAAAATTTCAAACGGCTAAAATTTCAAAACTTCTTTGCACGGATGTATTGAGCATAGTCTGCCAGCAAATAGTTTCAGCGAATATAATTAACGAAATTAGGGATATTTTCAAGGTTTTTGCAAAATTCCCAAATTTCAACAATTTCAAACAGCTTAAATTTCAGAATTTCTTTTCACGGATGTGCCGAGCATAGTCTGTCAAGTATTTATCTAATAGTTTCGGATTTTGGAATTCACGAAATTAGGGATATTTTCAAGGTTTTTGTCAAAATTTTCAAATTTCGAAAATTTCAAACGGCTTGAATTTCAACACTCTTTTTTGCACGGATGTATTGAGCATAGTCTGCCAAGTATCTAGCAAATAGTTTCAGCGAATATAATTAACGAAATTAGGGATGTTTTCAAAGTTTTGTCAAAATTCCCAAATTTCGGCAATTTCAAACAGCTTAAATTTCAAAATTTCTTTTCACGGATGTGTCGAGCATAGTCTGCCAAGTATTTATCCAATAGTTTCGGATTTTGGAATTCACGAAATTAGGGATATTTTCAAGGTTTTTGTCAGAATTCCCAAATTTCGACAATTTCAAACAGCTTAAATTTCAAAATTTCTTTTCACGGATGTGTCGAGCATAGTCTGTCAAGTATTTATCCAATAGTTTCAGGTTTTATAATTAACGAAATTAGGGATATTTTCAAGGGTTTTGTCAAAACTCCAAAATTTCGACTACCCTTGAAAATATCCCTAATTTGGTTAATTACAAAATTTAGAACTATTTGCTAAATACTTGGCAGACTATGCTCGATACATCCGTGCAAAGAAATTTTGAAAGAGCATAGTCAGCCAAGTATTTAGCAAATAGTTTCAGATTTTCTAATTAGCGAAATTAGGTATATTTTCAAGGGTATTGCTAAAATTCCCAAAATTCGACAATTTCAAATAGCTTAAATTTCAGAATGTCTTTGCATGGTTGTGTCGGGCATAGTCTGCCAACTATTTAGCAAATAGTTCTATATTTTATAATTAACGAATTTAGGGATATTTTCAAAGTTTTTCTCAAAATTGCCAAATTTCGACAATTTCAAACAACTTAGAATTCAAAACATCTTTGCGTGGATGAATCGGGCGTAGTATGCCAAGTAATTATACAGCAGTTTCAGATTTTAGAATTCACGAAATTAGATATATTTTCAAGGTCTTTTTTTCAACATGGCAGATTTCGGCAATTTCAAATGGCTAAAACTTTGCAATTTTTTTCCATGGATGTGTCCGGCAACGTATGTTTTTGCCACCTATTCAATCGAAGACGAAACGAGGCAATTCTGTTCACTGTGCGGTTCTGCAATCTACAGCAACGGTACCGCAACCGTCCGCATTTGTGACCCAAAAGAAAAGGGCGTCGTCCCATTTAGACCCTCTTTATTCCAAAGTAAACCTGCGGCGAACATTCCTGATCCATTTATGTATCAGTACCCACCAATGCGCCTTACAGACATCGCTTGCCCAACAATGGCACAAACTTTCTCCTAAAACTCGAGGTAACTGCGGCGATACTCCCCGAAGAAATGCTCAACTTACTATTCTGACACTCTATGGAATATACTCTTCAAATGCACGACACACTATACAATGCCAATCAACCATCATCAGACAGGTACCCAGTTTTTACTCTAAGCTTGTTACGTCTGAAACATGGAGAGGACGAATGATCAGTGAGTCGAGAAACGAACGGACGCGCGCACACACGCACGCACTTCACGCCGAGCTCTCGTATGGTGTCGCCCGGCAGAGGCGGGTCGGGCGAAAGAATCCCTCCAGAGAGGAGAGTGCCCCAAGTAGTCCATGAATAGTGCACCTCGAGCGGGCGCGCACTATAGTGGACGGCTTCCGAACACCTTACAAAAATTTCGCGCTTTTTTCGCCGCGCCTCAGCGCGGCGAGGTGTATATAAACGGTTGACAATGTCTGTCTGTCTGTCTGTCTGTCTGTCTGTCTGTCTGTCCGTTCGTCGCACCTATGTAAAATATGTGACGTATGCGGTCAAGTAAAGTCGAGGTCGCTGAGTACGGATCCTATGTCCGTTTCTGTTGTTAGTTTCGCATTCTCGAGATATTCACAAATAAAATTCGAAAATGTCGAAAATCGAATTTTTCACCTGATGAGCTAGCCGCGAAATTTCTTCAGAAATGGCAAGGGCATAGACCGTTGATAATTTGTAACACAAAAGAAACTTTTATAAATGTGGAATTTGATAGAAAGACGCGATTACTAGAAATACACAATTATTTTTCAAATTCCACTAATTGGTAAAAAATAGAACGTCACTTATTGACGAATGTGAGTGCAGAAATGGACAGGTCGCCAGTAAGAATTTGTGACACAGTCTTATAGTTTTGAAAAATTGCCGTTTCGAGATATTTGCAATTAAAATACTAAAATGTCAAAAAATCGACTTTTTTGTCCGATGAGCTAGCGATGAAATCTCTTCAGAAATGGCAATGGTATAGACCGCAGATAATTTGTAACACAAAAGAATTTTTTTGCAGATGTGGGATTTTATAGAATTACGCGATTAGTTGTCAAACTATAAATTGGCTAAAGTAGAGTGCCAACGCAGAAATACGTACACCAAACGGAATTCCTGGTAGAAAACGATCGGACCAAATAATTGGCAAATTTTTTTGTTCGACGTGGCGTATTCACACAGATAAAAAAGCTCCAGATGAATGGCGTCGTATCATGCCGATACCATATAGCGAACGCGGCGATATCACTGAGCTTTAGATCAGCTGTACAGACAACCGTATCGTGAGGATAGCTGCACTTGGTATTAGGGTACACGTTCTCAAGACGCCTTCTCCAGATGAGGCTAATGATGCGTATAAAGTTCACTATACCGTTCACCAAGATTTGACAGACGCAAAGTAAAGTTTGAACTTTCTACACACACAGCTTGTTCACTCTTCCACTCTAGAACGCTCGCTAACCACTATGTGCTGCGAAAACAGCCCCACTTTGAACAAGCTGTTTTATAAAAGTTGAGTCGTTTTATTAATACAGAGTGGTTTGTGAGTGTTTTAAAGTGGAAGAGTAAAAGAGTGGATACTTTTGTAAAGTATTTCGAAGCCTTTCCGATATGACGCGCGGCCGCCCAGAGTCCACTATTCATGCGCTACTTTTGACACGCTTCTTTCTGAGGGGTTCTTGCAGGGCAACATTGGGATCGCCCGGGATTAATTTTTTGAGCAAGACACACGCATTTCTGAGCGGTTGTTGCAAGGCAACATTGGGATCGCCCGGGATTATTTTTTTGAGCAGACGAAGTTGTTTGTAAGACAAGGGTTTAAAAAAGCAAAACTGTTTCTTTAGGAATGACCGTTCAACAACTGCCTCAACGTAAGTTTTCAAACGGTCGAACGAATGCCGCTCTACAACGTAAGACGAGCGAGTCAGGGCCGATTTGCTGTTTGAACCTTTGAGTTACTGTAGCTCGCCAAATTCAAACTCGACTTCTCCTAACGGAATGATCAGTGCGACGAAACCTATCCAGCAACTCAAGATCGTCTTTCTACGACGCACGCTGAGCGAGTTAGAGCGATTTCTATGCTAAAAACGCGAGAATGTCGCTTTTCGTGGTGCGTGTTTGCGTAATTAACAAATTTTTTACGCCAAGTGAAAGAGCACGTCGACACCTTTTAGTTGACCTATCGCACGCCGCTCTGCGACGTAAGACGAGCGTATTAGAGCCGTTTTGCGTTTTGGACCTTCGGATTACTGTAGCGCGCGCAATTCAAACTTTTGAATTTTGACTTCTCTTAACGGAATTATCAGTGTGCCGAAACCTATTCAACGAACTCAAGATCGTCTCTCTATGACGGAAGACGAGCGAGTTAGACGAGTTTCGCGTTTTCAACCTTTGGGTTACTGTAGCTCCCGAAATTCAAACTTTTGAGTTTCGACCAATAGAGGAACAAATGATCAGTGAGTCGAGAGCTATCCAACCAACCCAAGATCGTCTCCCTACGACGCACGCTGAGCGAGTTAGAGCGATTTCTGCGTTAAAAACGCGAGAATGTCGCTTTTCGTGTTGCGTGTTTGCGTAATTAAGAAAATTTTTATTGCCAAACGAAAGAGCACATCGAGACCTTTTATTTGATCTATCGCACGCCGCTCTCCGACGTAAGACGAGGCAGTAATAGCCGTTTTCAGTTTGACCCTTCGGGTTACTGTAGCGCGCGCCATTCAAACTTTTGAATTTCAAAGTCTCTTGCGACATTACCAGTAAGTCGAGAGCTATCCATAAAGTCCAAGATCGCCTTCCTACGACTTTCCAACGCCGAGATCTGAGAGCGTCACGGACGGACGGACGGACGTACGTACGCACGCACGATAAGCTCTCGTAGGGGTTCGCCCGGCTGAGGCCGGGCGAAAAAACGGCATGTTTATAATCAACTTGTCTTTAGCAATATTTGATGAATCGATTATGCAATGCGATGTCATCTAGTATGACGAACTGTGTGAAATAAATTTGTGAGGCTCTCGACATTGATTAGAAACCAAGGCCGTCGCTCTACGGCCGTCCAGCGTTTAGAAACGTACGAGGGCGTCACATTGCATACTGTACGTACAAGCATACCTACCTACCATTCCACGTGCGTGCGAACTTTTAGAGTCACACAGGTGTCTATTCCATCAATCGTTTGCCTGACGCATGTGACATTCGATGTTCTGCATCCGAGAGCAGCAAATCGTCTCATTGACGACACAGCAGCGTAATCGGTCACCCGTTGTACGTGAAACAGACGCTGCAGGGAGCAAGCAATTTCCGTCGTACTTCATCAGACCTGCAATTGTCCAAGCTTGACGCTCTTCCATTGGCGTACGTCCGGCCAACCAGATGATAAACAGAGTTGAAGGCGCTTCGTTCTTTACTTGGTCATCGGCCAATAGCTACAATCATTTATGAACTTACCGTTAATCATTTTCACGGTCGTTGAGCACGGTTCCATCTCACAAAGAACTACTGAAATATTTCTCCAACTGTTAGGGCCAATGCAGGGTGTTCGAGCTGGAATTTTGGACTTTCGGCCACAACTATAGCAAAGCTTCACCAATTTGCTTGGTGTGAGCGGTCTAACTAAGCATGACGGTTGATGCCACCCAATGAAGTCGAATGCCCTGAGTAACGTGTCGATGTCCGTTTCTGTTGCTAATTTCGGAATAACGAGATATTCGCAAATTAAAACATGAAATGTCAAAAATGCCACTTTTATTTTCAAACCGCATTGACAAAGTCTTGAGATGCAGTTTACGTTTCAAATCTGGGCTTCACCCTAGTGCATTGGTACTGCTCTTATGTAGGTGAACTTCAGAGCTTGTTTTCTCGAGAAATGTGCGTTGCTCGGCTATGCAGTTTTCACCATTCGATTCGACGCCCGAAACTGCATAGGAACAGCAATTTTCATGAAATTTAAAAAGTATTAATTTTTCGTAAAATTTGGCGCGCAAAGTTTGACTACAAGCTACCCAAAGAACTTTCGAGAAATTGTCATCCCTGTGTGGCGCTATGTGTTGTACATCGCCTCCAAAAAAATTGTCTGGCTCGCGCCGTTTGCGCGAACGCCAATCGAGAACCTAACGTCAGCTCTATAGCCTGCACAGTGGACTAAAATCGAACTTCGAACCTTATTTTCTCAAGAAATAGGCTTCGCTCGGCCATGCGGTTTTCACCATTCGATTTTGGTGAATACTTGGACGCGAATTTTGACGACAACCTACCCGTGGAAATTCTACGAAACTATCAACCCCGCATAGCGCAATTTGTTGTGCACCACTTCCAATAAGAATATTTTGTGGCTCGGGCTGTTTGCTCAAACCGGGGGCAAAATTGGAAATTTGGACCTATGAATCACATGTTAGAGGCCCAAAATACGGTGATGGAAAGGTCATAGCTCAAGAACCTCGACACTTAGAAGGTTGTGACAAGTTGCATTCGACTTGGCTTGAGAAGCACTATGACATACTTGAAAATCACCAAAATCGAAGGAGGTCGAAAGAAGTGTCCACGCAATGGTCGACCCTCTCAGAAACCGTCTCTTTAAAATGCCTTTTAAATGTTATGCTTCTGAGTTCTAAAGTCTGAACCCATTTGATATGCATTTTGCAGCCTATGTATCTCCTGCCTGTTCGTGAAAGAAAGTTTGCCAAATCAAATCAATTCTAAATGGTCGAAATTTTGCAGACTTTAACTAAAACCTTTAAAAATATCAACAATTTCGCTAATTCTCTATTTGAAATTGTCTGCTAAATATTTCGCAGACTGATGTGCTCGATATATCCATGATAAGACTTTGTCACATTTACACTGTATGAAATTGCAGAATTTGCCAACTTTGACAAATCCAGTGAAAATATCCCAACTTTTGTGAATTCTAAATACCCGAGGCCACTTACTAATTTCTTCGCAGACTATGGCCGACACAACTATGGAGCAAGTCTCTTCTAAAAAGCGGAGTGGTTTTGAGCTTTGAATGTTTACTGAGATTGTAGCAAGGCCCTTTCCGGTTTCGTGCAGCGTCTTTGGCTCTCCTCGCGACTACACTTTTTGGAGTGGTCTTGCTACGCAACATTGGTATCGCTCGGGTTTAATTCTTTACACTAAGAAAATCATCTTTTCAGACTGAATTTAAAAAAGACACTGGAATCTAACGCAAAACTAAGGTGAATTGTGAGATTGATTTGATGTTGGCTTGCAGTGAGCTCTCCAGCGATGTCAAGACCGCCGCTCTGCAACGCACGAGTGCCAAGATATAACAAACCAAAATCTGCAGTTTTCATTGCGTTTTGGTTACTGTAGCCCCCTGTTTAAACTTTTGAAACTTTTTGTTGTCGGATTCGTGCTCAGGAGGTCGAGCGCTTCATTTTGATATGCGATTACACTAGGTTCGATGAAGTTTTGACTTTTCGCGGACCTTACTTTGGGATACTGTAGCGCGCAATTTTTAAAACTTGCTATTATGTCGACGTCACAGTTCGCGAGAGAAGTCCGAGGGCTACTCGTCGATGTGTCGAACTCAACTCAGTGACGTCAGACAAGAAAGTTACTAAGCCCGAAGCAAGCGTGTCGTTTCCAGTTTTCGACGCGTTTTGGATACTGTGGCTCTCTAGTTAAACTTTTGAAACTTTTTGTTGTCGGATTCGTGCTCAGGAGCTCGAGCGCTTCACTTTGATACACTCGATTCGACTAGGTTCGATGAAGTTTTGACTTTTCGCGAACCTTACTTTGGGATATTGTAGCGCGCAATTTTTAAAACTTGCTATGTATTATGTCGACGTCACATTCACGAGAGAAGTTCGAGAGCTACTCGTCGATGTGTCGAACTCAACTCAGCGACGTCAGACAAGCGAGTTATTAAACCCGAAGCAAGCGTGTCGTTTCCAGTTTTCGACGCGTTTTGGTAACTGTAGCTCTCTATTTAAACTTTGACACTTTTTGTTGCCGAATTCGTGCTCAGGAGCTCGAGCGCTTCACTTTGATGTGCGATTTGACTAGGTTCGGTCAACTTTTTTTCTTAGAATGGACCCCACTTTGGGATACTGTACCGCGCGAGTTTGAAGACCTATTTCAGTTTTGAACACACAGATGGCGAGAGGAGTCCACGGGCTACTCGGCGATGTCTCAAACTCCGTCCTACGACGTTAGACGAGCGAGTTATAAAGCTGGAAGCGAGCGTGACACACATACGCACGCACGCACGCACGCACGCACGCACGCTCGCACGCACGCACGGCCGCACGCACGCACGCACCACGCACGCACGCACGCACGCACGCACGCACGCACGCACGCACGCACGCACGCACGCACGCACGCACGCACGCACGCACGCACGCACGCACGCACGCACGCACGCACGCACGCACGCACGCACGCACGCACGCACGCACGCACGCACGCACGCACGCACGCACGCACGCACGCACAAAATATCGATCCTGGAATTTCTTAGATTTTTATTCCAAATATCTTAAAATTGCAATTTATCGAAACTGCAAAACTATGTCACAAATTCTTGTTAGCATACGGCCTTATCATTTCTGCATTCACATTCGTCAATAAATGACGTTCTATTTTTTACAATTTATTGAATTTTGACAAATAATCGCATATTTCCATCAAATTTCACATTTGCATAAATTTTCTTTTGTGCTACAAATTATACGCTGTCTATGCCCTTTCCACTTCTGAAGAAATATTGCCGCTAGCCCATCAGGCGAAAATGCCGATTTTGAAATTTTTAAGTTTTAATTCTAAAATCTCGAAATTGCAATCTATTAAAACTGTAAAACTATATCACAAATTCTTATTGACATACGGCCTTACCATTTCTGCATTCACATTCGTCAATAAACGGCGTTCTATTTATGTCAATTTATGTCAATTTGTGGAATTTTGACAAATAATCGCATATTTCTCTTAAATTCCACATTCGTAAAAAATTTCTTTTGTGTTACAAATTATCCGCGGTCTATGCTCTTTCCATTTCTGAAGAAATTTCGCCGCTACCTCATCAGGCGAAAAAGTCGGTTTTCGCCAATATTGAATTTTAATTGTGAATGTCTCGAAAATGCGAAATTAGCAACAGAAACGGACATCGGACTCATGAGCCAGCAATACGTAGCTGAACGAAGTAGACGACGTATTGCTCGACTGCCTTTGACGTCAGCACACCCGGGAGTTATGTCGCTTCGCGTATTCTTTCGACTTGGCTAAGTGACAGCTATTCTGCAACGGGACATTACTCATTGGTTTGTGCGTATGTACGTCTAACCAGGGTGTCATACTGTACTATAATAATTCCAGTATTATAGTACGGTATAGTATAGTATAACCATACTATACTATACTACAATTCGTTTTGGCATTCCAGTACTATACTATACTATACTAGAAATTGAAATTTTTGACTCATACTATACTATACTATACTAGAATTAAACCCATACTGGAATGGTATTACAGTATAGAATTTATAGATTTCCGCTGCAAATTTCGGCTGTGGGCCGATGAATTCTGACCAAAATTGTTCAAGTTATCAGTAAACTTACACGAAACTGTTGTAAATGGCTTAGGTACAGAACAAATGTGCCTCTAAGTGAGCAATTGAGAACATTAAAGCTGGCATTTGGGCACGATTTTTAAATTTTTGTGTGACTTATATACTGGAATTCTATTCTAGTACTATACTACAATTCATGAATGGTTGCCTATACTGTACTATACTATACTACAATTTACAAGGAACGGCAATACTATACTATACTGTACTAGAATTGAAAAATTGTTGTTCATACTATACTATACTATACTAGAATTAAAAATGAATTCCAGTATGACACCTGGGCTTAACCTCTACGCCCCCCCCCCCCCCCCCATTTACCCCCCGTCTGACCAGATTAGAGGGCTCTGCCTAAAGTGAGAGGGTTGTGTAATCGACGCGACATCTTATGAGTTATGCATGTTGACTTTCGATAAATCGACAGCAACAGTCGCGCTTCAGCCTATAGAGTGAGCAACAGAAGGAAAGCAAACGCGTGCCTGGTACTTACCGACACATTTGGGATGCTCTGACTTGCGAAGGTCCGTCCGGTGGAGGTGCGACGAATCGTCGAGATGTTAGAAAGAGCTACATGTCAGCATTGAGTTCTATCTAGTTCATATAATTTCATACAATTATAAGTTCATATAATCATAATGAGCCCAAGCACGCCTAAAGCTCACAATTTTTACAGAGCTACAAACATACGCAAGACGTCTGCTACAATCAATAGCACTCAAAACTACATAGTCTGCAATTGTACGGTGCTTCGCTTACAATTCGTGCGCAGTACTAGTACCTTCCTACCGTAATCCTACAGTACCTACCGCGAGTGAGTAAACCTAAAGTACAGCTTGTGCAATATACAAATAGCTGCCTGGTAATAACAGTGGTTATATAGTAATAGCTACAGTTTGTGCCCAACAGATAAAATGCATGCAATACTTAGGCATCCTTCTGTTCTGCAGATAGTACACCGGACCAGTCTTGTCGATTGTTCCTTGGTACAAATTGTACCTTACAATTTGTACCCCTAAATTGTTAACAATTTAGGAGCAATAACAATCTGTTCCACTGCTTCCAGGGAAAAACCAATAACAACGACAATCTGAAAATGCACTAGAACAAAACAATTTGGAAACTCATAAATTGTACCTAATTGTTCTGCATATTGGTGACACTATGCAGTAATCCACAGCAGTTATAGAGCAAATATCATATAATTGAGAATGTTCCGGTATTCACGTCGTAGTTCGTTTGATTTCATTGAAATTACCACTTAACGAACTTCGGCCCTGCGGAACGGCACCAAGTATTCCTAGGAACAATTTACGTACAATTGTTCCTATATTGTTAACAATAACAAGAACAATTTGTCGAAATTCGAGAGAAACAATAACAATAACAAAACAACTTATAAAATTAAGAAGTGGAACAAAACAATAACAAAACAATTTAGAAAATGCCGTACCACGACTTGACTGTACCGGACTATCCAACGAAGTAACATAGCGTTTTCTCTCCGCCTATGCTTGGTGCAACCCAGGCACACGCACGGTCGATTAAACAATGACTTCTGTGCAATTTCACGTCATTTCAACGAACGCCCTCCCCCGCAGACAATCATTCTGATGCAATTATGCGCCCGGTCATATGGAATGGTGCGTGAATTTGGTCAAGTGTATTACTACATACCTCCAAAGTACTTACTTATCCCACACTTTGAACTTGCACAGTACGCACAGATGTTGTCGTTTCTTCACTTCGCACGTTTTCAGCGGAGTTCAAAGGTCGTCTGGTCGTGTGAGCGAAGAAGAAAGGCGCAGTCTTCATTCGCCCTAGCGTCAATAATCGATTAGTCGCCATGGGTTGCGCGAAAAGCTGGCGTAAATATCACACGCGCCCATTTGAATGAATGGCCACGCTTTTGCGGTCCAAACTCCAAAGCAGAGTGCAGATCTGGGTCGAGTTGGTCAAGCGTGCCGGGCGCGCAACTGTTAGTCAAACGAACTCAATTCAGGGTGTGGCTGCGTCTATTACCAACCGGTGTATTTGCCTGAACGGCGCTGTCTTATCTGAACTCTATTTTGGAGTTGCGTAATGCATACTGTAGGTGGGCCTTCTACCGTCTTCCCGTAAGTGTAAGTAAGTCGATATTTGGCGCTGACGCAGGTTTGCGTTTCATATCTGGAAGCAGTTATGGGACAGCTAAAATTCGTATGAAATAAAGTTGGTGAACATGATACACTCGTGTTTGCGACATAATCTGTGCGTAAGCACCGCTTTTTTCGCCAGGCCTCAGCCGGGCGAACCCCTACGAGAGCTTATCGTGCGTTCGTTAGTCCGTCTGAGCGTGCGTTCGTCACGCTCTCAGATCTCGGCGTTGGAACGTCGTAGGAAGGAGATCTTTGGCTTTTAGGATAGGTCTCGACTCACTGGTAATGTCGCTAAGAAGTTTCGAAATTCAAAACTTTGAATTGCGCGCGCTACAGTAACCCGAAGGTCAAACTGAAAACGGCTCTAACTCGCTCGTCTTACGTCGTAGAGCGGCGCGCGATAGGTCAACTAAAAGGTCTCGACGTGCGCTTTCATTTGGCATTAAAAGTTTTCTTAATTACTCAAACACGCAACACGAAAAGCGACATTCTCGCGTTTTTAGCACAGAAATCGCTCTAACTCGCTCAGCGTGGGTTGTAGGGAGACGATCTTGGGTTGGTTGGATAGCTCTCGACTCACTGATCATTTGTTCTTCTATTGGTCGAAGCCGAAAAGTTTGAATTTCGGAGCTACAGTAACCCAAGAGTTTAAAACGCGTGGAAATTTATCTAACTCGCTCGTCTTCCGTCATAGAGAGACGATCTTGAGTTCGTTGAATAGGTTTCGGCGCACACTGATAATTCCGTTAAAGAGAACTCAAAATTCAAAAGTTTGAATTGTGTGCGCTACAGTAACCCGAGGGTCCAAAACGCAAAACGGCTCTACACGCTCGTCTTGCGTCAAATTAGAAATTCTTTTAAACTAAAAAACTAAAAAATAAAACTAAAGATTGAAACAAAATATAATAAAGAAAAGATATAAGAGTTACTTAAAAACGGTTCTTCTACTCTTTGTGCTCCAAGATAAGTTAACATAATACAAATGAGAAAAAAAATAACAGCTTTAAGAAAAGTGGTTTCAGTTGAAGGTTTACTTTTTTTTACTGGGAGAAGAAATAAAGAAACAACACTTAGAATTAAAGCTAAAACTCCACCTAATTTAGTGGAGAAAGCTCGAAGAATAGCATAAGCAAATAAAAAGTATCATTCAGGTTGAATATGTGTAGGTCTTTTTAAGAGTTGAGCAGGTTCAAAATTAGAATCGTCTATAAAAATAAAAGGGGTGATAAAACTGATAAATAATCAAATAAAAATAGGGATAAGGTTTATTAAATCACTAAAAATAAAAGGATGGAAAGTTGTAAAAGAACTGTAGTTTTTAAGTGTGTGTCTTCTTCTTCCTGTTTTATGAAGTTCTAAAATGTGGATTATTACTAAAATAATAAGACAAAGGGGGAGTAAAAAATGAAAGGTGAAAAATATTTTTAAACAAGAATCGTCTACAAAGAAACTTCCTCATAATCATTTTACTAAAGTATTACCTACAAAAGGAACTAAACTGAGAAGATTAGTAATTACAGTACAAGCTCATAGTCTTATATTACCAAAAGGGAGAATGTAACCTATAAAAGCAATAATTATAGAAACAAGTAAAATTATTACTCCTGTAATTCATGTGGTTATTAAAGTATAACTTTCATAAACTAGACCTCGAAATATATGTAAATAAAGACAAAAAAAGAAGATTGAAGCACCATTCCTATGAAGTCTTTGAATTAAAAAACCTCATCAAGTGTCTACTAACATAAATTGTAAAGAAGCAAAAGCTATTTGAGTGGAATTATTATAAGAAAAAGTAAGAAGGATTCCTGTAACAATTTGTTCTATTAAGATTATGAATAATAATCTACCTACATTTCAAAAATAAGAAATTCTGATAGGTGTTGGGTAGTTAAGAAGTTGTTTGATCATTTACCTATTGTTAGAAGTTCGTTGAAGTAGAAGTAAATTAAAAAAACAAAAATGTAAGATTGAAGAAGAACAATAATAGTTTCATAAAAATAAAAGAAAATTAAGAAAAAAAATCCAAAGGTAAAATTTCTAAGTAACGTTTTAAGAATGCTTCCTAGAAAAAGGTTAAGCTTGAGTCGGAGTAGTAAAGAGACTGGTCGAGCACAATAACTTATTAATTCAATTAGAGCAAGAAAGGGAGAAGCAATATTTCCCATTTCTAAGAATTTATGTGTTTTTTGATCTCTTCATATTATAAGTTTTACTATAGTTCGACAAAAATAAAGACATAAAATAATATCAAAAAGAAAAAAACTTCTAGTAAGGATTGGAGAATAAAAGGGAAAAATATAAGTACCACCTAAAAAAACTAAAATAATGAAGGGTCTTATTTTTTCTATAACATCGAGAAAAGATCTTATAATTAAAAGAAAAACTAAGAAGCTTAAGATAATTGAACTAAAAGGAGATAGATTTTCAAAAACTAAGATAAAGAAAATCCTTTCGGATGAGAAGTCTTCAAAACCTCTCTTTTTTCTTTGTTGATTTAGTTTAAATAGAACACTTTCCTTCCAAGAAAGAAGAATAATCAATAAGAGATTTAGATTAAGAAGATTGTTTAATTTCGGTTTAAAAGGTGTTTCTCTTGTGTTTTAGTTTAAAAGAATTTTCTCTTTTGTGGAGGAGGGTTTTTAGCACAATAGAAAGATAGGTTATGTAAACTTAGGGACTCATTCTCCCTAGAAGCTTTATGCTCTTTCTTATAAAAATCAAAGTGTTTTATTGAGTTTTCATTCTATTCATAATGTTGAAAATATAATAAGTAAAAGTAAAAAAATAAAACTACTTTTTAAAAACAGAAAAGGAACTGTTAAAGAAATTTCTAAATCAAAAATAAGAAAAATGATTAGAAGTATGAAGAATTGTAAACTAATTTGATTTGTTCTTTTAGTGGAGTAGGAAAACCCTGATTCAAAAGGTCTAGTTTTGATTGAAAAAAGTTCTTTTCTGTGAAAAATAGAGTTTAGTAAAATAAAAATAAACATAAAAATTAGTAAGGAAACAAAAAATCTTACTATAAAATAAAAAAACAAATATTGAATAGAGAAATTGTTAAAAGGGGGAGAGTGTCATTTTTATTATAAATTTCATATTTTGAGATTAGGTTAGAGAAAATTATGATAACAGGGAAAATAAAAAATAGTAAAATAATTAGAATTCTTAGAGAGGAGGAAAAAATTAAAATAATTTTTAATAGAATTGTTAGTTGAAAAGGTTGTCATAAAATTATTACTTTAAGGATATTATTATTAAAGTCTTCTAGTATGATTAAAACATAGGAATTAAAAAAATAAAAACAAGAAAAAGCAAAAATGTTAAAATCATTTCATATTAGTAATATAAAAACTCTTAATATTGTGTGTCTAGTTATAATAAATCCTACTAAGATGTTTATTTTAAAGAAACTACTAAAATAAGCAACACCAACAAAGAAAATAATAAAATAAACAAGATAATAAAGAGTGGTTAAGGATAAAGTTAGATAAATAAGAGGAAGTTTTTGAATAGTAATTAAAAAAGTTGTTATTCATTTTCTTCAGAGAGAATTAATTAGGGGGAGTAAAAAGGAAAAGAATATAAATAATGAACCTGTTTCTCTAATTAATCCTATAAAAAGTAGTTCTTTTCTATTTAAACAGAAACCACAAATTATAACTATTAGAGAAACTTCTCTTAATAAAATGAAAAATCATAATTTTCGTACACAAATTAATAAGAGAAAGGTAAAAGATTGCAATAGAAAAAAAGTTCACACAAGAAACAGGTCTTCTAAAGTTAAAATTAGGAATCTAACTAGGACATTAAGAAGAGATAAGAGAATTTTATCAAACAGACAATAAACCTCAGAAGTACAACATCTGTGTTCTTTTTAAACTAATTTGTCTAAAAACTTAGACTGGAAGAGAAATCAACGGAAAATAATTTTAAAGAAATAATATAAAGACTTAATAAGACAGCATTGCTAAGGACACCACAACAAAGAGAGATCATAAGAAATAAAGAAGAGTTAAAACTTATAATTAGTAATCTAAAAAGTAAAACTTCAAAATAAAAAATAATGGAGAAGCTTTTCTTTCTGAATAAAAATAAACTTAAAATAGAAACAAACACTAGTAACACAAAGGATTACGACCTTTAAAAGATGGTATGATTTTATAAATTAATAGAAAGCAAAGAATTAGACATCAAAAGGTTAAGGGTTCTCATTCTAAATTAGACAAGAAAGAACTTTTAACTAACTCACTAATAAAAAATTCTCCTTTTTGTAATGAAAAAACTAAAACAATTAAAGTTAAAAAAGAACCTTCTATACTTTCTATTCTTATACTACTAGCAAGAAAAGCAAGAAGAATAAAAAGATCAGATATAAAAGCAAAGAGAATTATCACTGAGTTGAAAGTGTTTGGATCAATAAACAAGGAGCAGAATAATCTAGAAATAAAAATTAGAATTTTAGTTCGAATTGTTAAAGGAAAAAGAAGAAGACATCAAAATACTGTCACTAGAAAAATTATAATGTTAAGAAACTAGAAATTTAGTTTATGTGAATTGTAGATTTCATATCTACAGGATTATTTCTTTAAACAATGTCTTTGTCAATATCTACGGGATATAACTACCCAGTTGGAGATTAAAAGACAGAACTTGTGAAAAATAGATGCTTATTTATATATTTTTATTTGTACTTCTTTGTTTTTTGTGGGGTTTTTTGTTCTTTTTTCTTTAATTTCAATATTTAAAAACGAGCACATAATATTATTAAATAAACATAACTATTTGATGGAAGTTGTTTGAAGTATTTTACCTTTGAGAGTTTTGTTAATAATTGCTCTTCCCTCTATTAGTTATATATACTTTATAGAAATTCAACCCTTTAGAAAAAGGTTAGTAATTAAGGTTGTTGGAAATCAGTGATATTGAAGTTATTATTATGTAGATTTTTCTTTTCAAGTAGATTCTTATATAATTACAACTAAAGATTTAAAATTAGGAGGTTTTCCTTTACTAATAACTGATCAACCTTGTGTAGTTCCTGTTGACATAAATATTGTTTTTTTAATTAGAAGAAGAGATGTTTTACATAGTTGAACTATTCCAACTATATTAATAAAAAGAGATGCTATTCCTGGTATTTCTATTTTAATAACTCAAACTTTTCATTACCCTGGTGTTTATTTGGGAATGTGTTCGGAGTTGTGTGGAAGCTATCATAGGTTTATACCTATTCACGTGGAGGTAACCACACTTTCTAGGTTTATTAAGTGGGTTCAAATAAATTAATATTTTATTCTGGTAAAATAGTTTGAGGATAACTTAGATTTTTAGTGACCTTTATTCTAATAATTTCCTTTAATTAGAAAACATGAAAGAGCAAAAGATAGAACTGTACCAGAGTTGTCGGTGATACTGAAAATAGTCTAAATAAAGTTGTTTTGTGTCTTCTTACAGGATCATAGAAGTTTTTAGGGGAATTAAGTCGTAGGAGTGAGTTCTTCTTTTTCTAAATCTCCTGTAAGAAATAAAGTTGTGAAAAGACCAGGATTTGAGACCTTGTTATGAATACAAAAACAAAAACACAAGATTCATTAGAAGTAAGTGAAAGAAGAAATAGGAGAGTCACCTATGTATTTCTGAGCTAGTTGGTGTTTAAGCTCTGATCCTCGTTAATTACATCAGTTTTTGTCAGGTGAATTGTTGTCCCTCTATCTCGGAAAAAGAGAAAGAATATCAAGCTTGGTCAAATCAAAATACTGTTTATGCTGATGCATCAACCGACTAGTAGTAAAATAAGTGTGTGTTAAAAGTAAATTAGATTTTTTATAACTAAGTAAATTAGATAGTATTGAGGATTTAAAAGTCTTCAAGAATTCCAATAGGTGGTCTACTTATTATCCAATATTTCATTAATAGTGAAAAAGTTGTAGTAAAGTAATAATACAGAAATGTGTTGTTAGCAAAGATCATTATAGTCTTTCTTCTAAAAAGACTTAAGAGAAATCTTGTGATCTTAATTATAGTAAATGACTTCCTCTATATCAAAGAGGTATTCTTTTTAAATTATATTACTTAGGTGATAACTAGATCCGAGTGAGGGATCATTAGTTTATAATTTTCTCACCTTATTTTAATTATTGAGGGAATCGAGTTGATTATTACTTTTCTCAGTAGACCTGCTGTTTTTGTTTTTTTGTTATACAACTACGTTTTTTTATGTGATTTTATTAATATTTTTTTGGTAGACAATTACATTTTTTTATGTGATTTTTTTGATGTTTTTTCTTGTTGTTTGTTTTTAATAAAAATATTGTGAGTTATTATATTAGTCTCTGTACTACCAACTATAACAAGAAGTTTTACAACTACTTTTTTAGAAGGAAATGTGTTTAAGAGAATAATTAGTGGAAAGAATGAAAAACGATATTTGTATTGAATTGAACTTTTTGTCCAATTAGGTTTTTTGAAGAAATTACTTAAAGAAGACGCATTACAAAAAGCTCAAGAAAGAGCTAAACAATTAGGAGCAGGTTGATTAAGTGATCTTAGTAAAAAAGAAGGAAAGGTAGATCTTGTTGTGGTGTGTTTGAATGTTGTTGGTTTATCTTATATTATTTTTGTTACTTTTGAATCTTGTTCTACAGGGGAAATCCAAGCTACTTTATATATACACAAAAATACAACAGAATCAATAAAAGCTATGTTGGAACATGACACTGGTTTTCTTTTTAATCGGAAATTTACTCATTATTATTCTTCTTTTATTTTAAGTAAAGACTCTGGAGCAAAAGAACAAATATTAAAATATATTTTTTCTAAGTTCCAGAATTACCGAATTTTTATACCAATGGATTTATTTTTAAAACTTCCTTTATTCAATTTTAATTAATCTTTATTAGGTTTTAATCTTGTTTAGTAAGAACAAAATTTATTTACTAAAAACCTGGTTCAATTATTACGACAAAATTGTGTTGAAACCTTCTGATTTTGATTGTAAAACTAGTACAACTCTTGTAAAAGGATTACCAGCTAAAAAAGTTGTATGTGAGGGTAAAGAAACAACTATCTTGAATAGAGTAAAACAACAACAAAAGATTGCAGACACTTTTTCTGAAGAGGTTCAAAAGAAGGTGGTCTCTTTTACAAGAGATAATAGAACCATTCCTATTTTAGCTAACCCTTTAACTGTTGAAAATAAAAACTTTACTCTT